>WAAG01068027.1:0-25072 GCA_013390105.1 Tichodroma muraria
CACTGAAACCCAAGACAGGTTATTTTACACCAACCCATATTTCCTTACTAGAGATGGATGAAACATGAAGTGCATGGGGAAGTTAGTTTTATGTTTGTCTGGCACAGGAGTCCTTATCCTGACCAACGGCACACCCAGACCAAAGGTGTCAGAGCTGAAGGACCCAGGTGTAACACTGAGATCCTCATCAATAGGAGGCTGCTTTCTGATGCATTTACTGAAGAAAGACTGAAGGGTGGATGGCCACCTGTCCTTTGGTTTTTGACTTCTTCTGTGCCATAGCTTGTAAACATTCACACATCTATGTGAATTGAAGATTTTATTCTATTCTCTTCAATTTTGCCTGTTAAGGCAGAGGGTGTGCTGGGCACAGTCCTGGCAGCTTGTCTAGTTGTTCCAGTTCAAGCAAGAGCTTGGACTATTGTAATACCAAGGCGTGTCTTTCAGTCTAAACAGTTCTGCAGTTGATGTGCTGTGAGTGAAGCCATGATCTTCATGTCAGGTGGGACTTCTGACATGAAGTTTTCAATTTTTCTGCTACAGCAGTGCCAGAGTTCTGAATTTCTGAGGAAAATGGGGCTATACTGCCTTGGACAAAAGTAAATCTGTGGCTAATACATGACAGGGACTGTACAAGGGAGGCTGGAGGCCTGAACACAGTACTGCTGTGATTAGTGAAATGTTTTTGGATGTTTAGGAAAAGGTTACTGTTAAAGCCTGAGAAGAGTCAAGGGAGAGAATATTTATCTCCAACTAGTGAGAGCATTAATCTTTGATTCCATAGACCTTTAGTTTTTTGAAAGTCTTGTTATCCAGATAGAGAATCTTTTTTTTGATCTTGCATTAATCTTTGCCTGTGTGGGGTATTGTGGCAAGGAGTTTCAGGTAAAAATTTCAGCTCTGCAAGATTAATGGTTAGTCTGCTGTGAATGATGATTCTCTGTTGGGGACATGAAAGCTAGAGTCTCTTGTGTGAAAGATTTTTCTTTCAGGTGCTTCGAAGAAAGCTTCTAGCAAAGTGTTTAACGCAGCTCACAAGAGAATTGGTCTTTGGTTGCCTGACGGATTGGGGAGGGCTCAGTAGAGGAGAGTTACCCACGTGAGGCCGAGTGTTGGCAAAGTTGCACTTGCACAGGGAAGAGTGAGTATTTTGGAAGCCCAGGATGGGTAGATGCAAAGGCCTTCAAATATCAGTCACTGACTCAAGTCCAGCTCCTAGCTTAAGCATCTCAAGCCGGTGACATTGTGCAGTAGCTGTTTGACCTGCATGTGCTGGATGTCATTGGCTTTTTTTTNGACATTCACATTGTACAGAAACTGAAGCTGCTAGGTTTCCCACGCAGAGCTGCTAAACCTCACTGAAAACCCTGCCGTGTCCAAATGAAAGGTTTTTATGTGGGAATGAGCCACAGACTAAGGTCAGTACCTCTCGAGTTAGAATGGGAGCCTTAGCTTTTGTAACGGAGACAGGACCTCTGTCTGTCCGTACAGCAGCTACACAATGGCACCTCAGTGTCAGCTGTCCCCTCTGTGAACTACCATGGTACAAACAAGGTATTATACCTGCTCTGGGGACAACTAGAGGTCTCTGTGTTTGGCAGTGTTCCTCAGTGCCAGCTGCCTTTATTAAATGATGCATGTGTGTGAACACATATAAGAAAATTGCAGTTGTAGAAGGAAAAACAACGTCCTGCGTTTACTTCAGGAATATCTGCAGTGGGGATAAATCTGAAATCTGACTTGCCTGATTCATCTTTTGACAGTTGAGAATGTAGTTTATAGACTAGCAAGGAAGGAAAATACATCTTGATTTCTCAAAGGGCAATGTAAATACAGAAGGGCAAAAGGTAGCTTTAAAGAAGGAAGGGAAAGAAGGTGTCAACATGCTTTTGGGGGGGAACAAAATGCCCCAAACACAATCCTGGAGGATGATCACAAAATAGGTGTGTTGATTTAACATATCGCTGTCAAATTCAGTATCAGTCAAAATTTCTCAGCTATTGTTTCTCTGCATCAGCAGTGTGTCTTTCAAAGACACCTAGTTCAGTGTAGCTGCTCTTTTGTGTCTCTGGGTGCCTGAAACACTACAAAGACTTCTCCCCAGGGTGGTGGAGGTGAAAGGGGTCCAAATCAGTGTCATGGCTTCATGCTTGCCTCCTCTTCCACGAAAGTGAAGCACAGCACATCAAACTTGTAAAATGGAAACATAGCAGGTAACATTTTGAAACGTGTTGGCACTGGATTCTGTTGTGAGGAAGTATTTTGAGGCAGCTAAGAATGATGTCCATGTTTGCTATTCTGAATAAAAAGGTGTAAGGAATAATGAAGTTCATCTTGCCGTGATCATGTTGTTCCAGAACTGTTTCTTATAAAGATTTCTTTTAAGTATTGCATTTTCCTTTGACTCATTTGGTTTTGGCTGCTGCCAGAGACACATACTAAGCTACGTAGCTCAGAGGTTTGATCTAATAACTTCCAGGTAGGCTCTATGCAGCTGAACAAAAGTCACTTTAGTAACAATGTAGTTAGGATTTCCTCTGTGTAGGAAACTCAGCAGCAGTGTGATCTATCTGACCTGTAGAAGCTTGGTTTCAGATCTCTCAATCCTGTCAAAAGGCAGCTACCAGGTTTGTGCAATGTTAGGCATGTGTTGAGTAAGTGGCTTGAAGTTCATTGGATGACACAGAGCAAATGTTCCTGAAAAGTCTTGATATTGACAAAATATGTGAATTGTTGTTGCTCTTGGAGCATTCAAAGGTGTTCACTGGCACTGTAAATTATCTTCTGGAGGGGACAGCATAACAGTATTGTCTGTGTTTCTGTGAAATCATATTTCTTTTATTTCTATTAAACACTTCAGGGTTGTTCTGTAGGAAAGCTAGGTGAGTCTGTTCTATGGTGGATTGTGTGTGAACTTCAAGGGGGAAGTGTGGGTACATACACAGGATGGCTACAGCTAACGTGCCACTTCCATTTGTGGGTGCCTTGCGAGTTGATAGCGCTGTTGACAGGATGTGTCTTTATCTCGGCAGTGGAGATTTTGGAGATTCAGTTATCCACGTGATGTGGATGTGGTAGGCCATGATGGTTGTAAGCTACATGTCTGGGCAGTGAAAGGCAGGATATGTTCATTGTATTTAGGAAAGAGTTGGCAGTAGGCCGTGTGTTCTGCGTTGCTGAAAGTAAGAGGATGCGATGGGAGATGGGGATGTGTATACAGGAAGGTGCTATGGCTGGGTGTGTGCAGTTGAGTGGGGTGGATGCCTGCAGGATATGAGAGGGGGAGGGTGGGGAAGTGGCTTGGGCAGCAGCAGGGCAATGTCCAGTGTTCACAATGAAGCCTTTTCTTTCTCTTTATCCCCTAGATCTCCTATCCCCCAAGTGATGAGGACAGCGATGACTCTGAGGGAGAGAACCAGGAACTTGCTCAGATCGACAGAGGTAAAGGGATGAAGATAGAAGGATCCCGAGATACTACGGCTGAAGTCAGTTTTTCTTTTCACTTGTGCTTTTGCAAGTGCCTCCTTCTCAGTCCCCGATGTACCACAATCAGATGCATTAAATCAGTCACCTTTGAAGCATTTGGGACCTCATAGGGAGAAGTTGGTGTTGTCAAGTGCTGCAGTTGCATTTTTACCACCAGAAATAGACATTGTTAGCCATGTGTTAAAGTCACGGTGCTGTAGAGATGGGGCAGAGATGGTCCACAATCGTGCCAGCAGCAGAGCTGGGACTAAAAATTTATCTTCTATTCCATGCTTTTGCCTTTGTGTCCTCTTTGTTCTGGGTTTCCTCATCCTTGCTATTTTGAGTTTTAACCTTGAGTTTTTTCATTCCCTGGGACTCATTATTTATCTCTCTCCCTTCCTCCTAGACTGTTGGTATTGTGCAGCCCTATTCTTGCATCTAGTGAGAGTCTTTGATAGAGAGGATGCAGATGCTCTTCTGTTGTTTTTGGACTTGGTATGAACTAGCTTAGAGCTGCAGGGGAAATCTGTAGTAAATGCATCTCTCAAGTTATGCTAAGTTTGCCATTAGTGCATGCCCTGTATCCGGGTCCAAGTGGATTCTTACGCAGAGGCAGCAGAAGTTCAATTCCTGACCCGCAGGACATGTCCTGTTAGAATTCAAATCCCTGCTCCATACACTTAGCATAGAAAGAGCTCAGCAGAAGAACATGCCTAGCTTGTAGGCATGAAGACAGAGGAGAGAGGCTGAGGACAGGCTCTCTTGTGTGACAAGTCTTGTAATAGAGGATTTTTATTTCCAGAAACCGAATCTCATTTATTTGAGCCACAAAGGTGACACTTAAGAATAGCGTAACTTACTTGGCTCTTCTGCCCTGAGAATTGGTCACTGGAAGTTAATGCTTTTGGCTGGAGGCAAGTGCCTTGCAGCACCTTTGTAAGCTCATGTCTTCTCCGCCTTGAGGAGGTGAGGTGGGTGACAGATCTGTGTTCTTTCTCTGGAACTAGACTTCCAGGTGATGGTTTGAATGGGGACAACATCTAGCAGTCTGGTCTGAACAAAGGCCTGGAAACTTCCAAAGGGAAGCATTCAGCTGGGGGGTGTTTCATCTGGGAAAGAAAAGGTGAGGAAACAGCTCAGGAGCTTACTTGGGAGGAGATGAAAACAACAGGTTTTCATTTGAGAAAACAGGCCCATTTTATTAGGCTATAGGACGCAGATCTGCTCTGCCACTTCTCAATCTCCTCCTCCCACTAGAGAGAAGACGGAATTGTACCGTGACTCCTCTGGCCACCAACCAGCTCCAGAACCAGGAGAACCAATGCTGCAAGGTTCGGGCCCTCTTCCATGCCAGCCTTGACCGCCACAGCTCAGAAGAGGAGCTGGAGCGCATCAACCGAGAGTTTGCCGCGGAGAAGCGGAAGTGGTCCCAGGTCAGCCGGCTCACCTGCTGCAGCGACGGCAACAACACCTCCAGTGACGAAGAAGTGAAGAACTTGTGCGCGATGTCCTTCCGGCCCGTGGCAGAGCAGGGCGATGGCCTCCACGCCAGCCCGAGCCCCGTGCTGTTCAGTGCCTCCCCTCCCAAGAGACTCCAGCCCCTGGTGCGCAGCCAGGCCTCCGGACCTTTAATCCTCACGAGCGTTGGGGCGGGCCTTGAGCAAGTCATGCCTTGTAAGAGACATCGACAAGGATATGGGGATAAGGTCAGCAGGCCCAGCCTTGACCTGGAAAAAATGCAGCAGGTAAGGCAGAACTTCACGTGAGGGAGGCAGCATTGCTTGAAGAAAAGGCATGGTAGGCAAAGACAGAAAAGGGTTATTGAGGCAAGCATCAGTGAATTTGTGGGGTTTCTTCTTGTGGTCATGTCTTCAGGGGCATACTTTTAGGGTACTTCTGCAGTCTGTCTAGGGTAACTTGGGGTAAGTAGCCTCCTGAAGGGTAAAGGCACTGTTTCTTGGGTGGCTCCTGCTACAGCTGGGCTGTTCTCTTGCTACCCCATGAGGAAGGCAGTACTTGTACTGTCCAATTCATTGCATGGCACAGGAACAAAATAACTGGCATTTGCTTTCATTGACTTCGTAAGTCAATGAAAACTGCTGCCACGATCTGACCTATATCACTTACTCCAAAATAAATCAATTGCTTGGTCTCGGATTTGGTTTTCCTCGTGCCCTGGACTCCAACAGCTTAGGATGTATAAAAAGGGCGTTTGGTGAAAGTGGTTGTCAACTTGATGATGATAGGAATTTCCACACTTGTTGACCTCATTTGGCCTAGATGTCTTTATGCCTCCCAGGAGTTTTACAGCAATTTAAAAGTGCTTTTTACCTTCTTAACCCTTTACAAACTGCTTGCAGTTTGCTCTAGATTCAGTTACTTTTGATTTTGCAGGACTTTAGTTTGGCCTGGGACTGAGGTGTGGAAATGCTAGAAGTTTGCCTTGTCTCTGCAGAGCCTGGGAAGTGGGGCAGGCTGCTCTGTGCAGTTCCCATCTGGCGCCTCCCTTTCAAAAGGCTTTGCTGTAGAGTTAGTTATTTCACGTCTCTTCACTATTTGTTTTCCTATTTGCACTGCTGTAGTGTCAGTTTAAAAGGATATCTGCCGACATCTGCTGGCCCTGGTACATTGCAGTAAGTTAAAAACAATTATTTTCAGTTCTGAATTTCCTCTCATTAGGAACGAATTTCACTGCCTCTGGTTGGCTGGACATAGTTTTAACCTTGCTTGCAACGCTTCTTTTAAGCCTACAAGATGGACCCCCTAAAAGAAAGGACTATGCATGTATTTTCTAAGATCTCTAAAAGTGAGATTTCTATTTCCCTATTACATTGTTGGTTTTTCTCAGTCCTGCTGGCAGCATACATCCCATGAATACATAATGCAGAGACTTGTGTTTTCAGTAGTTTTCCTCAACCCTTTTTCAACCTTCCAGCCAAGTTTCTGCTCACAGAACATTCAAAAGGCCCAGTCTTGCATTTCACATCACCCAAATCTTCTGCTGATACTGACAGACTTTAATTAGTCTCACATCCTTACAAGAGAAGAAGAAAGCTGCTAAGCCTGAGCCCAGCCTTCTGTTTTTTCAGAGTGCACATGAGTAAATGGGGAAATGTTTCTTTTGGCCCAGGTGATTTGTCTGATTTGGATCCCAGGCATAGCATCTGCCTGCTCTCCCTTAAGCTCCTTTCAGCACTATGTTTAGGAGTGCATTGATAAAGGTTAGGGGCTAATTTAAACAAGCTTTCCAAACTGTTGTTTTTTTCTGGGGAAACCTTGTGGGAATAATTGGCTTCCTTGTCCATTTGCTCTCTACCCTTCTGGATTAATTGTGGCAAAGATTTTTGCAAAAGAAGTTGAAATCTGGAGTGGAGGTGGCGCTGTGTTTTTTAAATAACATTTTTACTGTGGATGTTATTAACATTCCATGGTTGTGGAATCCATGTTAAAAAGAAAGTATAGTCAGCTGGTGGATTTAATTTGAAAGAAAGTGTACTGAGGGCACAACATGACATGACACACACATCCAAAGCTAGATGCAGCCTGAATATTATATTTGATTATTTGTATTATTTTTATAATTTTAATTGGTTAACTTTCAGCCAGTAAGATCTTGAAGCTTTATGATGAGTCTTTGCTTGCTACCTGTACTTATTTCTCTTATGAAAATCATTCAGGACCCCCATTCCCCACTTATAAAATGGGACCAGGGTGTTTTGTTTTGGTCAAATGTTTGTGTTTCCATATTCCAACAAAAATGGCTCTTATAAATTGCCTGGGCAGTGTGTGGCATCATGTGTTTCTTAGTCGGGTAAACAATGCATATGAGGAATGTTAATATTAAACAGGCTACTCTAAGGCTTCATCTGGGCTCTGAACATCAAGCTTTTCTTGCTTTGTGATTCTTGTCCTTGCTATCATATGCTTGCCCATGAGAATACAGCTGAGAAGTTTATCAGCTAGAAATTTTTTTTTTTTGAGAAGCAGATGTGGCTTTTACTCTTATCCCTGAGCCTTACTTCCCATTCCTGCAGCTCTGTGCAGCTGACAGATGACAGAGTATCAGGCAAGGTGAATTTGTGCCTGAAGCAAATGTATTATGAGATAAGAAGGCATTTTGGGGGTGTGATGTGGTATGGGTAACTCAAGCGCGGATGAAGAGACGCCAAGTGCTTTGCATCAGATTCTGTTTATGTTGGATGGTGATGGAATATTGGTCCAGAGAGTTGTGGTGTAGAGTGTCTCTGTGTTGGGATGTTTAAGAAGATTTTGCTTCCTCCCATGGGTCAGTGGCAAGTGGTGTCCAAATGTCTCCGTGTATTCCAATGATTTGATGCCTTTTGGTACAAAAGAGGAGCAAATTTGAGAGACAAATGGGTTGGAGGCAGAGTGCTTTTAAGAAGTTAGGGAATTGCTGTCCTTTCTTGGCCTGTGAATAAATGGAAATCTCCATCATCCATGCCTTTCAGTTCAGCCTCCTGCAGCAGGGAAGGCTGTACCAGGAGCAGGTTTAAACAGCCCTGTCTTGGTTAGATGCCAGGCTGTGCCTTCCCAGCTTCACAGGGTACAGTGATTCAGTCTTTTTGTGTTCCAGACATGGGTTTGGACTGTTGGCGGATGTATTTCCCAGCCTGGCTGGTCAGCTGGCCACCCAGTGTCTCCCTGTTGAGGCCGAGTTCAATGCACGCTTTTCTTCACTTCTCCAAAGGACTAGAAAATTAGCTCAGAAGGCTTCTATTCTTTCCCCTAATTGGGCAGAAATGCCCTGGCTTGTGCAGGCACTCACATTGCTGCAGTGAATGCCCTCTTCCAGCACCCTTTGATCATGGTCCCTTGAGACACGTTGATGTGTGCAGGCCCTGCTGCCAACCATTTGCTATTTAATGAAGCCTGATGCCACCTCCATGGCTGCTGCCACTTTAGCGTATCTGGCTTTTTTTGGCAGTGCTGAGAGCACAAGATCAAGGAGAGCAGGAACATCCTTGGGTTCAAGGTGAAGGCACCAGGTTCTCTCCTGCGGCATAAGGAAGTCCAGGGTGTCACAAAGACTTCTTGGAGCTGCTGAGCTCATTCCCAGGGGTCTACTTGTTCTTGGCATGTTGTGTAAACAGAGAGGAAGTAAAGGACCCTCCTGTGCCGTTCATTGGGACTGCCCAGAAAGTTGAAATCCACCTTTGAAATCTACTTACAGAAGCATGTGAAGTCAGACTGCAGCATTTGCAGGGAGATCTCTTGGAGGAAGAGCAGCTTTGGGGTGGTACAACAAGCAGTCCAAATTCTTTCTGTGGGTAGGTGGCTGGTATGGAAAGCATGATTTTGAAGTACAAGGCAGAGGGTATGGGTACATGGGTGTATTTCCACGTACGCTGTGAAATTATTAGATAGCTCTGAGCAAGTCATGAAACCTTTCTGCCATAGTTTGCCTGCTTGTGTGAATAGACAGAATCAGAAATCCATAGAATACCTTGAGTTGGAAACAACCCACAAGTCCAGCTCCTGGCCCTGCACAGGACAGCTCCAAGAATCACACCGTGTGCCTGAGAGCGTTTTCCAAATGCTTTTTGAACTTTGGCTGGGTTTGCTGCCATGACCAGTGACCTGGGGAGCCTCTTATGGAGCTCAGCTACCCTCTGGGTGAAGAACCTCTTCTTATATCCAATCCAAACCTACCCTGACACAACTTCAGGCCATTTCCTTGGATCCTGTCACTGGTCGCAACAGAAAAAAGAGCAGTGCCTGCCCATCTGCTTCCCCTCATAAGGAAGTTCTAGACTGCAATGAGGTCTCCTTTCAGTTTCCTCTTCTTCAGGCTGAACAAGCCAAGTGATCTCAGCTGCTCTTTGTTTGGCTTCCTCTACAAAGTGTCAATGCCATTTTCTTTTGGAGGTTTAGTGCATTCATTGAAATGCATTGAGATGCTAGGATGAAAAAGGCTGTCAGGGAAGAGAAAAATGCATCCTGTGCTAACATTTGGATTATTCATTGCAGGCTCTGCACCCCCTTTGATGGGTGACTAGTTTCAGTGCAAGACAGATTGAGTGGATCTTCGTCTTGGCTTCATGCTGGAATGGCCTGGATATAGTGCCTGATGAGAGTCCTGATTTGGGTTTAGCTGTGTAATATCGAGGCCATCTTCCTTCTGCTTTATGTTTCAATACTGGAATTTTGGTTGGACTGAGCACTGGTGGGGTGATCAGCACCCAAAACTTCTTTGAGTCAATGCTGGTTGCACAGAGGCTGCAGAACAGTATTCACCAGACGTGACCAAGGACCCATGTGTGACCCTGGTGCACTAGGGTCTGGGCTTTGGGCTGCTAATGGCTCCAGGGTGAGATTTCCATATCCTCAGCACAGCTGGGTTTTGCCCTTGCGTGGCTCTCTAGGACTTGACAGATAGCTTCCAGATAGCTTCCACGTGTGAGCTCGTGAGTCCTTTTCACCTCTTGGACTCCCATTTGAATCCAGGCCTTTTCAGTTCCTGAGAATTGTTACCATCTGTTTGCCCATCTGAGCTTCTCTCTGTGGCGAGAGGGCGCTGGAAAATCTGGTGCTGGTGGTAGTTTCAGCACAGTCTCTGCCCTGGGCCTCACTCTCCAGAGTGACTGAGTGGAGTTCAGGGGCCTGTGCCTTGGCTTACACCAATTCTTAAGGGGCCCAGTCCCAGAACTTGTCTCTCAGGTGTGGGAAGTTGGCCCACAGCAGTTCTTTGTCCGTGGGCTTGTTGATGCAACATAGTAAAGAAGGTGTTGCAGAAACTGATTGCATCAGTACAGAAGGAGAAATTCTGCTTCTGGTAATGTCCTGCAATTTTGCTTTAATTTTTCACCCCCAGAAATACACTGCAGCAGCTGTTCTTCCAGCACAGAAGTGCCTGTCTATCTCAGCCCTGAGAGTGTTTGGCACTGAAGTGGCCAGCACACAAATGCTATGTGTGGCTGCTGCAAGGCAGTCCTAGCACGAGGAAGTTTGGGGCTGAACAGGATCGATGACGTTGTCTGGTCTGCTCGCCTCTGAGGATGTAGTTCTATGGTGGGAGGCTCTGGGGCTCTAGACATGTACCACATGAGTGGGAGATGGGGCATGGTACGGGTGTCTTGTTCTTTGCATCTTTGGAGGAGCTGAGGAGATGTTCTCCTGTGGTTTGATCTCTGTTGTAAAGACTGGCTCAGTGCCAGCCAGCTGATGCCCAGTTCACTGACATCACACATTGATCGTCTGACAGTGGTGGAGAGAGGGAGGGTGGGGAGAAAACATGCTGTCTGGAAGGTGGAGAGAGACTCAGTAGCAGGGGAAAGCATGAGGAACTCCACCTAGCCCCAAGGAGGTGATTATGACTCTGCCAGGCAGCAGATACCTATGTCTCTGTGTCTCCTAAGTGTTCCCTGGATGGTTATCTAATTCATGCAAAAACATTAGGAAGTGCCTGTGTGCGGCTGCAGCGGGATGAATTGGAACGTAATAGAGCAGTAACCCATGTAGAACTTGGCCTAGCTGCTTCTTAGAAAGCATAATGTTTTCCTTCTGAAAGAGGCAAGTAAATTGACTATATGTCTTCTTTTCACTGATGGTAAGGTTCATCTTGCTGCCAGCTTGTAAATGCCAAAGGCAAGGCAGGCAGGATAATCTAGTCCTTTTCCTAAACTCTCAGCGTCAACCAGTGTACCAGAGATTAGAGCATTCTCACAGAATGGTTGAGGTTACAAAGGTCCTCTGGAAGTTATACAGCCTGTGTGTCAACAGCTTCTCCATGAGGATCTGTGTTCTCTTTGCATTGTTGAAATACAGAATTAATTTTAGTGCAAGTCCACTCCAGTTCTGCTTTGCCCCAAGGCATCTGTTGATACTGTGTTCACCTCTCAGGTGTGCTGCTAGCAGACTTTCATTCTGAGCACACAGCTCTCTTTGCACCTCTTCCACTGTTGTGTGAGCCCTGGCACAGAATGTGTTGTCCATTCTGAGCCAAATGCTTCTGTTCTTGTTCCTTGATATTTTCCTTCCTTGTTTTGTCTCACTGCATTTTTTGTTCTTGTTTTATAACATGTGCAAAGGGGCAACAGTTCAAGAGGGAGATGGACAAATGAGCTTCTGTCTGGAAATACTTACCGGACTCTTTTTCCTGGGGTATGTGGCTGTGTAATTTTGCTGCCTTTTCCTGGAAGCTTGCATGCTGGTGAATATATCCATCTGGACTACCAAGGGAGGGTGAGCCAGTAGCTGGAATATATGCTGAGACATCTGAAATGTCGTTCCTTGAGGTGCTGTGGTGAATCATGAAAGAGAGCAGGGATTAGGTTGGTCAGGGTCATTTGGAGAACACCAGAGAGTAAAAGTTTTGGCTGAGCAAAAGGAAGATGAGGGAAGGAAATTTCATGTGGCTGAAGTTTGAGGCAGTAGAGATCTGTGGAATAGGGAGGTTAAGAATGGTGGAGACAGAGCTAGAGAGAGTATTTTTGTTGCATTAAGATTCCCAAAGGGACAATAATAGCACCTGCCACCAGTGGCACAAAATTATGAGCCTGTGGTTAAAGCCAAGGGCTTATCATTTAGATTGGCAGACTTTCTGGATACCTTCCCAGCCCTGCTGTCTTTTTTTTTTCTCAAAGCTTTAAAGCGTGGTAAGAAGGTATTAGACTAGAGCTGAGTCTTTGGCTGCAGTCCAAAGAGAGGAGATCAAGTGGGCATATGGGCACCACTGGCATGTTGCCTTGGTAAGTGACTCAGGGAAGTCCTGAGTGATGCTGGTGATGCTGTGTAGGACTTGAACTCTTGGTCTCACTCTGACAGTTAGATAGGCCTGGGAGGAGCAAATTGGGAAGGAGGTAAAGCCCTCCCACCTGAAAGCATCTGCCAGAAACTCTGCATGGAAATGGACAAGGTTGGGATTTTGACCCTCTAGTATTTTTTTTGCTCTCAAACAAAACCCCCTTTTGCTCTCAGAGCACCACATAGAATGATTCCTACTGAACTAGTAGAAGGAAAATCCCAGTCTCCCATATCCACTGGCAGTGTTTTATGGTGGGCTGCCAGCTGGCCACAAAAAACATCACTCAGCAAAACTGAGAGCTCCTAACTGCAGCAACAGCACAACTGGTTAAAATGTGATTGGATGTGGGGTGAGCAGCAGTCACAGTGGGTGCTGGATTGGATCCCCAAGGGTGGCCATCCTGCAACAAACATATCACTGTTCTGTCTCTTGGGTGTTGACTTTTGCAGGTCCTTTCCAAATAAGGTTTTCTGAAGGATATTTTCTTTCTTGTTTTGACACAGTACCATGCAGGAGGATAATGTTGGCATGTTGTTTCCCAGTCCCTGAGTTCAGCCCAAGTATCTCAAAAGCCTGACAAATTAAGTAGTTTTGCTGCAACCTGTGTATATTTTTCAAAAACACCAGCTTGGAGATGCTGCTTGGAAGTGAAGGTCAGGACTTTCTCTACAGTGCTCTCCTCCTCTGCAATAGGGCTGGATTGTCCTCACCTCCTCCAGCCTTGATGTGTCTGGACTAGAGGGGCTGCCTGGGTTGGGTCCTAGTGTGGCTGTGGAGTTGGCCAGATACCTCTCCCTGCCCACTCCTCCCTCAGCATGTGGCTCATTGTGATACAAATATCTCATCCTTGCCTGGGGAGAGAAGGAGTCTGCAGGCGGCTCCACCATATGCTGTCCCTGCCCAAGTTGTACTTGCTCTGGGGATGAATGGATCTCTCTTCAGGCGTGATAAGTTGCATCTTTTGCTTGTGGTTGCAGCCTCTGAAAAGGAGAGAGCCTTACAGTTTAGTTCTTTGGAGGGCCAGTGAAGTGGCTTGAGGAAACTGGAGAGGGTGAATGGCTATTTAGAACCAATCTGGTTACTCCTCATATAGTCCAGAGGGCATCTGATGGTGGTGGCAGTTTTCTTCTTGCTTTTCTGACTCTGTTGTATAGGTTAAGAAACAAGAAATAAGCAGTAGAGATAGGTTAGGGTTTTTTTTTCCTTTGTTCCTACTTTACCACCACTAAGTATTCAATTCCCTTAGAATTCAGCATCCACAAGAAAACGGGCTGCTATTGCTTAGAATTCAGATGGTTATAGACTTGTTCAAAGCGCTATACAGAAATGGTAGGAGGGAATGGAAAACAAGAGCTTGGTTTCCTTAGCTTTTTTCCTGGCATTGCTTAGCTCTGTATCTGTGAAGCAGAACACGTTTCTTGCCCAGCATGGCTTGGCACTGGTGTCTGAGAGGTGACACGGGTGTGCTTTGCACCCTGCAGTCTCCCACGGGGCACTGCCCGTGAGTGAGAAAGGAGGGAGGCAGTAGTGGGAGTGTGATAACAGCAGGAAAAGGGCAGTCATGTGATGGGGCTGATTAACCATTAGTGCTGGGCATTTGTGCTCCAGTTTGTCACCACACACGGAGAGCAAGCAGCTTGTCCAGAGCATGTCTGAGTCTTGAAAATGCAGCAGCCATTACTGCTCAATAGGCAGAAGCTGGCTGAGCTTTTAAGGCCAAGCCTGTGACTAGAGCAAACACTCTAGGAAATGCTGATTTTGAGACAAGCTTTGGAGTGGTAGAAAAGCTAGCCTGGCTGTCAACAGCACAGCTGTCCTTGGCGTGGGCTGGGGTTTAGCTCTGATTTTTTGCCTTAGCTCTGAATAACCTCTCCATTGTTGGCTCACATGAGAACCACGCTGCTGGGCTCTCCTTGCGCTTTCTTTCAGCCTGTTGATGTCAATGGGAGTTTTGGGCATTGGTCCACAGCTCATCTCACAGGGGGAGGCACTCAATAAAGGCATCTACTTCTCATGTAGATGGAGACTGAGTTAAACCAGAGCGGATTCCCTTGTAAAACTCCCTGCCCTTTTCCAGAGCTGTGAGCCCAGACACACTTCTTGATGAGCTGCAATCTGTTTTGAAGAAATGATGACCAATAAGGGACAGACAAACCCTCCCTTTTCAAGCCAAAAAAAAAAAATGTAACAACACGTTTTCTAAATTAAAGATTTCAAAAACATAGGTGTCCTGGGGGCCACAGGTAAATTGAAAATAAAGCACAAATGAAGACACTTAAGAGAAACCCTATGAAACTTGCTGGTTTTCCTCATTGCAAACAATCTTTTTGGTGTCCTGCTGGACTTCTACTGCTTATGCAAAGCAGTTTTCACAGGAACGAATTTGCAAAACTGAGCTTAGTCTAGAGTGTTAGGAACTTAATGTAAATGAGGTCTGTGGTCACGTCTATACTAGGAAAAGCAGTATTTCTAATTCAAAATTATGCTTGTGCTTTAAAATCCTGGCAAATGCTTGTGAGCTGTAATTTCAATTTCATGTGTTTGATTATGGAAAAAACAGGTTGATCTGCTGTACAAAGGATAAAACCTTAAAATGCTTTCCAAGTTACTTTGCAATCTTATTGTAAGCATGCTCTTTTTGATAGCATAAAGAAAATAAAAATTTGTCTGCCTGGAGAGGCTTTAGAAACTCCTTATCTTGCCTGTGACTTCAGAGGCTCATCAAACAACCCTATAGGCTCTGCCATGATGGTATGTGGGTATATTATGATTGAGAAAAGGGAAACAGTTTTTAAAAAATAATTTTCCAAATTTCAAATCTAGCAGATCTGTGTAATTCCTAGTTACAGGTAGAAGTATCTTTAAAATAGAGCTAGTCTTATTTTTCTCACTTCTGTAAACCTGTTCCTTGTTATGTTTCAGGTGATGTGGTTTGCAGCTGGGGGAACCACCACAGGTCAGGGAATTCCCTGAGTTTGTTCAGGAAAGTTTGTTACTGCTACTGTTTGCTGTATGTGCTGGAAAGACAGAAAAACCTCACACAAGAACGTGGTGTACCTGACTGGATGATAAGACTGTATATTGATCATACTTTAAAATGAGTCTTAATCTAAGCTGCAGTGCTTTGTTCACAGCTCTGGTGGAAATAGCACAGCAAGTTCATGGCATGTTTATTTTCGCTGTAGTACTGAATTTCCTGTGCTATCCAATCAAGCTCTTAACTAATTTTCAACTTAATATAATTTCTTGTCATCCTCTGAATAACATAACCAAGCCTATTAGTTTCTAATTATTGTTAGTGGAATGAGTGCAATTATGAACACTGAAAGTGGTGCTCTTGGAAAATATTTTCTAAGCAGAAAGATTTATAGTACAACTATTTTAGCATTCTTCTCTCTTTTCTTTCATAGTACACCAATGTTCTATTCAAGCCTGCCCGCTACAAGAAGCGTGAAAGGCATTTTTGCTGTGCTACTTCGTCCTGTTTGCATTTTTCAGACTCTTACTATGGGCAGTTGTGCTGAACAGCCTATGGACTCTCTCTAGAGCTGAGTGAAATGGTAAACCACAAGAAGCTGAAAAAAAGCCAGATTGCTATTTCATGATGGGGCTGCTGGTAGGGTTAGAGGTAGAAAGCAGCTGTAGCTACTGCTGCAACTGTGAGACCTGCCTATGTTGCTCAGTCCACTGTATAAAACTCTGTACTGAGCTGAGGCACTGGTTCATTTGCTTTCCAGAGGCAAGCATCCAAATCGTTCCAACACCCTCAGAATTATTCATATAAATGGGTGTGAACTTTTGCTTTTGTTATCAACCTTTCTCTGCACAGAGGATCCTAATGAACTTGGCTTTGAGACATTCTGGTCTCTTTTTAATGAGTTAATTTGAGCTTTTGCCCTTCTGCAGTGTGGTGAGTGAAGGAGTCCTCAGTCCTAGGGCATGACCGTTTTGTAAACGTGAGATGGGCCAAAATCCTGAGCTGAAAGAAGGAAATGCTGATATGATTTGTGCATTAAAACTGATGCATGTGTTATGAACACTGACATGTGTTATACAGGCTCTGATATGGATCTTGCAAGCTATTGAGTCAGTGGTTTATTTCGAACTGTTTGGGAAGTGGATCTTGATGCAGACAATGGAGAAGCATGCTTGAGGGCAGCAGTTCTGCAACAAATATTTCATGCACACCTCTGAGGGCTGCTGTGCTCTGCTAACAGCTCTTTAGAAGGGCAGTGATCTGCTCCTGGCTCCAATGGTCCCTCACTGTGCTCACATAGGGGAGTTTCAAAAAGTTGGCAGGAGTAATGTGTGTCCTGTGCTGGTACCCATGGACAAGTAGAGATACTGAAGTTCACTCAGCTCATTGGAGTGTCCAGGGAGAAACACTAATTGCTGAATTGGTTGTGTTGTTTCATGCACTGGGGATGGTTCCCTGGACCAACTTTACACCATCTCAAGCCATGTGCACTTGTGACGATGTGAACGAAGGGATGCAAAATGATATCAAAATCTGCAAGTGCTGATCGGCAGCCCTGAAGGAAGCTGTGTGCCTTCTTAAGAGGAAGGACAGTGCACCAGGCAGGAGATACTGGCTCCTCTGAAATATTTGCAGGCTGTTCACATGGGTACAGGCCTAGGCCAGCCCTTTCCAAGCTGGTAGGTCGAACCCCATCACAAGTTCTGAGTTTCGACACTCAAGCGCCACCTGAGCAAGACCCTGTGTGCTGTGCAGTGTTGTGCTGCGAGGCACGTGTGGGCAGGCCCTGCTGCGTGTGGGCATGGGAGAGCAATCTCCCAGCGCAGTCATTAGTTACGTTCTGCATAAATGGATTAGCTCCCTGGAGTAAGAGGCCTTTTTCCTATTAGCTGTCTAGCTGCTTCAGCATGTTCCCTTGTCACTACTGTGTAAGTGAGGTTCACTGGGGAAGAGGAGCAGGGGACAAGTAGGTGATTGGGTGGGGAATGGGGGAACAATTGGCTTACATCGTCATTTCTCTCTGTGGTGATTAGTGTTGTACTACTCCCACTTCATGGGTGTCTATTTGTAGGCAAAAATGGTATCTCGGGTTTGTTAATCATCTTCTGGTCTCCAGTTTTGAATGTAGTATTTGCTTATTTTCATGTGCTCATGCAAACATACGAGATTTCCCAAACAGGCATAGTCATGTGAAAGGAGCATATGTTCAAATATTTTGCAGGGCAGTGCAGCCATGATACGTGTGTGTGTCTTAGGAGGAGACGGAGAGGGACTCTGTTGCCCTGTGTTCAGAGCCTGAGCAAGCCCCCTGGCTTGGGATGTTTGCTTCTTTAAGACAGGCTTGTTTTGGCTTTCCAAAGCTGTTTATGTAGTCATTCTGCATTTGGCTTTTTCAAAGTTTCCCCACTGTCCATGAATCCAAGTTCTCATCTGAAGATATGACCTTATGTGCTTTCTGCTTAAAGTTCCACTTGTGAGTGCTCTCAGCAGTGCCAGATGAACCCAAGGCAAAGGTTCCCACAGAGTAATGTCCTTTCCCCTCAGCTGGAGAGTGTGGGAGGCAATTCGGAGCCACCTTTTGAGGTTCCTGTTGTGAAGATCTAGGCCACTGACAAATCCTTTCTTCGTGTAGTGCAATGAGTATACCTCACGCCCTATTTTTGAGGAGCTTCACTAAGACCAGTCCTCTGGCTAAAAAGCTGATTAAAAGGTACCTATTTCAGGTTCTTCTCAGAGAAACCCATTGATTTCCACTGGATATTTTCTGTGGTGGATTAGGTAGATCTTGTGTGGGTTTTACACCTCCTGAAAAGTTCCTTGTGCTAACTTTAGGGCAGGGTTTTGGACTGACAAACAAGCATTTAAGCCCAAAAATTTTTACTTTTAAACATAAATGCTTCATATGAACATCTGTTCTAGTTGTTTTAAAACCAGGAAGAAATTGGCTTAAAAATCTGGACTTGAAACCATTCTGAACTGGTTGTTTTGTCTACTTTTTCTTGTTGCCATCCACACACACATGTATCTTTTCATGTGGCAAACCTGTGTGAGCATGCAGTCTTTTCTGGAAATCTGGTGTTCCACATGCTTGGCTGTTCACTTTGTGGCTGGGGAGGCCCTGTGGCATGCACAGAGAATTTGGAATATCTTTGGATTGGACAAATCCAAAATTTGGAAAATGGAGTTTTTTTCAGTTACTCAAGGATAGTGTAACGGCACACACTTTTATCCCTGCGCCCTCTGGGTTTGGAGCAGCCATCTGTGGATTCTCTTCCTCTACATGTCCCTGTAATGTCACAGCTGACAAGAGTTGGTATTCTTACCAACTTCAGTGATTTTAGTATTTTTCTTCTTCTTTCCCAGGGTGTACAGCTGTGTGATTTTCAGAGCTCTCTGTATCTCCCTGGTTAAAGGGGAACTGTGTTTACCCTATTGCCTGACTTGTGCTGATGTCTTAACCACTTCTTGGGGCACGTTGGCGCAGCATTTAAACAGCAAAGGGCACAAGAGTCTGGGGCTGCTTGTTTCAAGCCCCCAGCACTGCCATCTCCCATGTGCTGCAGCAGCAGTGGTGAGGGGAATGGGATAAAGCTGCAGGAGGCAGTGTGCCTTCTGCCCTAGCTCTGCCTGAAGAAAAAGTCTGTGGGGAGGGAGGGCTTTGGAGTTGTGTCCAAGCCAAGGCCTCAGTGAAGTGAGATAAACTATAGAGACATCAGATGATATGTTAGACGAGACTGGACATTCCCTGTGGACAACTTTGGAGCCAAGGCCAGGAAGGAAGGGAGGAAACGGTCACGTTGGCCGCCCTGAATTAAAAGCTTTGTAAGCTTTTTCTCAGGAGCTGCTACCATGCCTGCCAGCTGTGAAACTAGACCCCCAGTCCCTTTGCACCCCTCCTCCTTTCACAGATTCTAGTGAGCAGGAGGGGCAAGCCCAACATTTGAACTTTGGTAGCTTTGGCATGTGCAGATGAGTGATAGGGAATTAATGAATCCTGCCCTTTCTTTACATTTTTGTTACTCCACAGGTGCTGGAGGTTTTGGTCAGGTCAATTTCCTGCATAAATGGAGCTTTGCATTTTTTCTGGGCCTCAAAGAAAGCTCAGTGAGGGATTTGGGGTTGGCATGGAGTGAATAGATGAACCATCTGATGTACCCTGCAGATCAGCAGACTCAGACGCTGCCAGACCAGCAGGGAAAGTGGCTGCTGAGCCAGAGATGCTCCATAGAGAGTGTTCACTTCCTCCATCCCCAAATTCCAATCAAAGGGCTAGTGGTAAAAGTGCCAGGGCAAATATGGACCATTTTATCCCTTCCTAAAGGGACAGGGCTTCTGTACAGGTCCAGAGTATATCTGAAAGCTGTATTCCACAAAGGAAACAGAGGAGCAGTAGAAAACCAGAGTCACCTCCAGACAGGCAGGCAGTCTGTTTGCGTAGACCACAACTGTGTGAGTAGGTAGCTGTGTTTACGTTAGCTGTGGCTCTAGTGTGATATGCAGGGAAAGCTTCAAAAACCAGCCTGTAATTTGAATAATTTAATCTGTTCTCTGGGCCTTGGGAATAGTGGGAATTCAGATGTTCTGCTGGGTGGCAGACCTTGTTGGCCAGACTACAGCTCACTCTCTTCTGTAGCAGGCATTGACCAGGCACAGGAGCCTGGTGCCACTCTGCAGTGATCACTTGCACATCACCTTTCTGGACTGTGGTGCAATTGGGCTGTGCTTATTTAGAGATCAGTTACTGGTGAGACTGACCTGCTGTTCTGCCAGTTTGTATCTGCTGTAGGCTCTCACACATTTCTCTTCAGCAGTGATAGCTGAGCCCAGTAGTGCACAAAATGAGGTGATTAATGATACCATGTTGGAAAGGATTTTGCTGACTACATGAATTATTTTGTTTTGGTTTACATGGTCCACGGTTTGCCGAGTGCAAGTCCTTGCAGTACATCTTTTTTTGTAAGGCCTTGCCTGGCTTTTTTTTAAATTTGAGTTTGTTCTCAATTATCACTTAATAACCAGCATTTCCTCTGCTGCCTTGTCCAGATGCACTAAGCTGCCAGTGTTTGCACTATATGGAGGTTGTGGATTTTTTGGCCCTTGCTGGCAGAGGTGCTTCCTGGATAACTGGGACTCCCATCTTGGTAGAGATGGGAGCCCTTTATGACAATGTTAAGAGACCAAATGTGTTGCTGTTTTGAAGGAACTTCAGATGGACTGAGGATAAATGTGGCAAAAAAAGCATGAGTGGCTAATTCAACTGAGTATTTACTAGAAATAACTTTCAAAAGAGTTAAGAGGCTTTTCGGGGTGTTCCACGGTATCACCACAGCTTAGTGTTTGGATGCTGGGGTTTGTTTTTGTAGGAGGGGACTGTTGACCTGTGAGGCTGTTTAACTTCTGGTGGAGAAATCTGGGGACTGTGACTGATGCTAATTGTAAAGCTATGGCTGAACTATAGCCTTCCTGTTGCTGTGCTGCTTCAGGGGCTGGGCAGGGAGCTTTGTCTCTGTGTCTGGTACATGGTTGCACTGGATAGTGGCTTTGCACCCCTGGGCCCAGACAGTGGGTGATCCACCAGCACAGGGCATCCCTGGTGATGCAAATGCAGAGTACCCTCAGGTGCCTGCTAGGAAAGCTTGGCCCCCTGGTTTATCTGCCAGTTTAAGTCATGTGTCTGAGAGCATGAGCCTGGATGGGGGTTGGTGTCAGCTGGAGTTGCTTCAGCTTAGAAGCAGTAAGGAGGAGCCTGTGACTTTTTTTCTGTATGGTTTTTGTACTGCAGGGTTAAGAGGTGATGCCCATGTCCTAGCAGCACTTTTCAGTGCCAGGGAATTAAAAAACCCAGTCCAAATTCAACCTACAAAATAGCTTAATTTTTTTTTCCTTGTTTTTCTCCTAAACTCATTGGGAGGGCATACCTGGCTTTGCTCCTTGTAGAAAACTCATCGCTGTGTTGGCAGAAGGACAGGAACCATGGCCCTGCTCCCTCGTGCCCTGCCACGTGGGCATGCAGCACTGCTCTCCTGGGTGGAGGATTCCTCTAAAGCAGAGGGCTCTGGGCTGTGATGTTTAAGCCTGAAGGTGCACGGAGCTGTTGTGTTGGGAAAACACTGAAAGTTTCAGCCTTGCTGCTGAGCTGTGTCTGGGGCTGTGCTGGGGTATCCCATCTGGCCTGTGTAGGCACTGCCTTTGGGGGTGGCCGATCCCCCTCCTTTAACTCAGCCTGTGCTCTGAGAAGGACCTTGCTGGATCGCTCTGCTTCCCCAGTAGCGTGAAGCTGCTGCTGCTGGTTTGCCTGCATGTGCCTCCCCGCCCCGGTGGGCAGCAGCTGCGGGCCCCCTGCGCCTGCCACCCCTGTGCTGTCACGGTGCCTCGCGGTGGCACCGAGGTGGGACCCCGTCAAGCAGAAGCCCACAGCCGCAGCGTGCTGCACAATGGCCGCTTTGTGCAGCACCCTGACCTCATCTGCCCGCTGTGCTGCAGCTGCACCCCTGCCCTGCGCCTTAACCCTCTGCAGCTCTCCCTGCCCCAGCAGTGCTGGGGTCCAGGACAGGCTTTAGTCAGCAGCTGGCTGCTGGGCAAAGCCGTTCCTCCTGGCCCAAACCTGGCTCTGAGGGCTGTTCTGAAAGGAGATGGGGCAGGCTCTTTGCTCTGAAATGCCTTCCCGGGGGAGGAGGGCCATAGGGCTGTGCTTCCCTGGCTGGCTCACTGTGTGTAATGGGATTGGCATCGGGCTGGAGCTCTCACGTAGGCATTGCCTCTGCGCCAGCATCCACTTCTCCTCGCTGTCCCAAGATGTGTCTTATTGTGGCCCCTTCAGTCCTCTGCTTAATGGGCTATGGAGCTGCCTCCCTGTCTTGCTGTGAGGCAATTTTCTCTGTGCACGTTGCATCATTGGGCATGGTTTTTCCCTTTTCATCAGCCCTCTGCTGTGACTTAGAGTGCAATTTCTCCTCGCGCTGTCCTGTTTCTTCTTTCAGTTCTTTTTTTTCTTTTTGAACAAAGCAAGCAACATCATCAATCTATTTCTCTGTTTCTGTACTGGACATTCAAGCTTGGTCTGCCTTCTTGTTCCTGGAAGACTCTGGACACCTGGGAAGCTGGCTGGTTGGGTTAGCAGCATAGAAATAAAACAGGGGTTATGGAGCTGAGGAGACTTTTTCTGAAAATTTGGGCTGTTTAAACTTTGTATCCAGTCAAGAGTCTTAAGATGTCAACAAGAAACACAAATGTCCATACCTTCAAACTGCACTTGTCCTGTGGAAGGTCATGAGCAAAACTAAAGAAAGAAACTAAAGAAAGGAAGACTTCTGGCCTGCTTGATGTTGTTTGCAAAGTCTGATCTTTGAGTCAAAGTAAAGCACAGGTCCTGAATACAGGTGGGTTTTTTTTGGTTTTTTTGTTTTTAATTTTGAAATCTCTTTCATTAAGGAAGTGAAAATCCCTGCAACATTTTTAAATTGTAACAAGCTGATTGTATATCAGTATATGTAGCATTTGATGAAGTATGTCATTAAATGACAAGTTATGTTGAGAAATTGAGAGTTCCTGTTCTCTCTTGCTTGAAATAGGCTAAACTAGTCTGAGAAAACCAATAGTAGTTAAACTGCATCCAACTCTGGACAGGCCCCTAAGTTTCAAACTGACCAGATAATAAAGTTACATAAATAATAGCAATTAACAACACTTGCCCCAACACTAATGGACAAAAGAGTTGCTTTGTCTTGTGGAGGTAGTGAAAATTAAACTATTCTAAAACCAGAAATGTGTATATGAAGATCGGACATAAGATGAAATGTGTTTATTAATATCTATTAATGTAAAATATTTTGTGCTGTAAGCTGTTTTAAGAGTTTGTTCAAACTCTTAAACATTTGAAAATTAAGTTGTGATGCCTGTCTGTGCATTGATAGAGTTTTAAATACTTAGTTTTGAACTGTTGCAGCAGTGTGACATAAATTAATTCATCCTGGGGATATCACTATTCCTAGAGTAATCTTGCATTAAGAATGCCTGTATTTTGATTATTAATATGTATTAGCCATCTGGATGGTGCAGTATAGAATAGTTCTATGGTAGCTTTTGTGCATAAGCAAATGCAGGCATTCACTGTTTCCTTCTGGGTTGGTTCAGACCTGCTCAAGTCAGTGTTGGAGGACTTGGAGCCCTGCTGCTTAAGCAGTTGGAGGTGTTTCCTGAAGCAAGGCTGGACTGGGGAGCTGTACTCCAAGAGAAACAGGGCTGGTGGTCCATCTCTGCTCTAATGGGGGTATTTTGATGTGGCAGTGATGTGCAGCAAAGCCACGTGTGTGGCAGATCAGGGGTTTATTACCATTTCATTTGGTGAATATGTGACTGTTACTTCCAGTCCCTGCAACTTTCTTTTGAATCCAGGCTCAGGACTGAGGGAGTCTCCTGGTTAAGAGCAGGAGGTGAGATTGGTGGGCGGGTTCTTGGTCTGAACTGATTCTCCTGCTTTCTGGGGGGTTAACCCTGAAGTGTTTCAATTCAGCTTTACTTTTAGAGTGAGACATTACTCTTGTGTCTTCAAAAAGGCCTTAACATTTCCTTAGTCATGTCATTTCCTCCTTTTAGTAGAAGTCACAGTAGTCAGTAAAATAAACTTCCCTTCATGCAAATAATAGTGCTCCCAAGCTGTATTTTTCAGCTCTGATGCCAGCAGTTCCCTGTTGGAGACCAACAGGGCAGAATTTTTTATTGAAATAGGTACACTGCCTGTTTTTCTTCCATTTCATTTTCTGCAGGTGGAAGAAAGTTTTGGAAACCATACCCTATGGTTTTATTCTCAGCTCTGCTACTAATATCCTCCATGACCTTTGACAAATCTCTGGTCTGCTTATTGTCATAACTCCCAGAAAATAGCTTGAGGAAATAAAACTGTACTTTCACATTGGTGTAGTAATTAGGTATGATCCCAGGGTTACTAAACTGAATATGTCACCTTTCTTATAGGCCATTGTCCCTGCTTTAGGCTACTGCATGTCATGTAGCCAATAAATGTTGTTTCAGCTCTGCCTTGTATCTGTGTAAATAGAGTTAATGAGTTGCTGCATCTCGTGGTTGGCTTGTGACGTGGAGGTCTCCAGAGGGAGGATGAGGAGAGGCTGCTGTGGAAAGTCCCTGGCTGTTGCTAGGCAGCACTGCATTTTAGCTTCCCTGTCCGAAAGTCTGCACTCGGGTTTGGCAAGAAGTGGGAAGACTGAGGGATGGAAAACCATTCAAAGATAGCTTGACTTACTTTTCCTAAAGCATGGCTCTACTGTGCTGGGTGCAGAAAACGTGTGTCTGCCAGTGAGATGGCAGCAATTTGATTAAATGGAATAACATTTGATGATTTGCCTTCCACATATTCATTCTCAGCTGCAGGATCACGTGTCTGGCTTGCTCTCTCTCCCCCCCCTCTCTCTATTTCGCATCTTACTATGCTGTGGGATCTAGAAGCTGTAAGAGTGCAGCACAAGTGGTCTTGCCCTGCTTTCAGTCTAAGTGGAAATAAGAGAACCTAGCAGTTCCAGGGAGCTTCATATGCTGAGGTTTATGCTCCAGTTAAACAGCCTGTGGATGAGGGTATGTGTCTTGGTTTGAATGACAGGTGTCTGTCGGAGCCTCCCTTGGAATGGAGAATATAAACCCCTCCCTCTGAATTATTATAATTTTTAAATTAAGGGGGCTCTTAGGCAAAGATACGAGAATAGGAATAACAGTTCTTTATTAGAATTAAAATAAAACCACAGTAATACAAACAACAAACCCCACTGACAGAGTCAGAGTCCAACCTGACACCCTGTGGGTCAGGGTGTTGGTGGCAGTCCTATTAAATGGTGGCTGCAGTCCTTCTGGAG
>WAAG01068028.1:0-17854 GCA_013390105.1 Tichodroma muraria
GTGAACATGGTATCATAGCAGGTTAAGTTAGAGCCTACAGATACAATTAATCTGCTTTAGATTTCTTTAGTTTACCTTCCTTTGTAGTATACAGAAATAAAAAGACAGATTAGTATGTCTAGGTTTAAGTAGGTGTTTCAGGAAATGAATCGGCCTCTACTAGTGCCCCTGTTTCCCAAGTCTGGGACAATTATGAGTCAACAAGAGAGCATATTTTGCCCAGGACCACCAGAAATACATGTTTCCTACATATTAATTCCTTCAGATAGTTATTCTATTTTGTGATTTATTTAAATAGATTTAGATGTAGCATATACAATGTTGACTGATAAATCCCAGTTGGAGTCTATAAATAAAGATGCATCTTTGAAACAAAATCTGGCAAAGACAAGCCTGTCTCAGACTTAGGAGAAGTTTAAATTCAGCTCATGTTCTGCTGAGCTAGCTGCCCAGTTGATCCAAATAAAACATGAAACATCCTATGATTGTTTATCTAAACCTTATATGAATTGCAATTCATTTATTTGCCACTTAATTCTCATAAACACAAAGCTGAGTAAACTTAGGGTTGGGCAATTTAGATGGCCAATGATGAATCCACAACCCAAAGTCCTGGTCACCATATGTCTCACTACTGGGGTCGCAGGGTGGCCATACCTCCCATATAATCCATGTGTTCCTGTCTCCTTTGCATGGAGAGCAGCAGGCTTGGAGCAGGCAAGGATATCTTCTAGATCATGGATAGCCACAGAAACTAAGTGCTTGTGGAAGCACATCAGAAGTCAAAGAAGGCCTTACATAAAAACAACCCTCAAAACAGGAGCAGATGCACAGCTAGGCTCTGTCTGTCTGCAAATCCAAAGCATATGTGCCCAGCGTGTAGGGATCAATCCAAACTGTACGTAAGTGGCCAACAGTGGCATTTTGACAGACATCAGCTGTTTGCACACATGGGCATGCAGGCACAAGCACACGAACCCCTCTGCCCCCTGGGACCAAACCTGGGCTGTGCAGCATTAAATTCTTCCCAAACCTTCATGCTGAATTGGCAATGTTTATTTTGCTGAAGTTCAGCAAGGCCAGGTGTAAGGTTCTGCACCTGGATTGGGGCAATCCCAAGCACAAAATACAGGTTGGGCAGAGAATGGATGAGAACATGGCCTGAGGAGAAGGACTTGGGGGTAGCTGATAGATGAGAAGCCCAACGTGAGCCAGCATGTGCCCACAAAGCCATCCATATCCTGGGCTGCATCAAAGCCATATGGCCAGCAGGTCAAAGGACGTGATTCTGCCTCTCTACTCCGCTCTAATGAGACCCCACCTGGAGAGCTGCATCCAGTTCTGGGGTTCCCAACATAAAAAGGGTGTGGACTCGCTGGAGCAGAGCCAGAGGAAGGCACAGCTAAGCAGAATTTTCTGAAGATCTTCACATCCATGCAGTGGGTGTCTTTATGGGTCTCTGATCTCAAAAGCCGCCCTACTCCCACCCCCCCTTATTTCCTATTTCTTCGCTATCTCACTCATTACACGACTTTTATCATCACCCTTGTACAGAGGCTCCTCAGTTCTTCTCTCAGTCCTTAGATCTCCCCCTCTGATCTTTGTCGCATCTTCAAACGTTTCTAGACCTAGCCACTTGGAAGCCTTAATTCCGTTTCAAGCACAGTCTTTCCAAAAGAGAAATGCTGCCCCATCATTCTCTGGCACAGTTGAGGTTCTACCTTGCCAGAAGTATATTTGGAGATTGTTACCCCCTCTATGAACAGAGAGGGAAAAGACACATTTCTGGGATGAGACTCTTCTTAACCATCATAAATGTCCAAAGTAGGCCAGGTGCTCATGCCCTGAAAGCGCATTTGCCCCCATCACCCATAAGCAGGTCCCCAGGGGTTGCCTGAGGACATTGGCTGGCAGCTGACCTCTGCTTATGTAAAAGGAGTCTCATTCAATGTGTGTCACAGTGAAATGGTGAGCTGCTTACCCAGTGGAAAAACTCCTGCAGTAGCTTCTTTGTCTGAGAAGGGCAGCCCTTATGTCCTCTCACTGCTACATGTTTATATCACTCTTACTGGATGGTGAAATTTATATGTCATTGACTTGCCTCCATATTATCTAATCTCACTTGCTCACGTTCTGAATTTTATTCAGAATGTGAACGACATACTCACAAATTTCTTAGGAAATGTTGAAAGGTGTCACACCTTGGATAGCGTCTAGAGGTAAAATAGAAAAAAATGTGAATGAAATCTTAAAAATCCCAGCCTTTCTCCAGTCATACGTAATACTGGCCAGCAATGCTGAGTCTCACTCTTGCTTTTAACTGTGACATAAACTGCACATAACAGCACAATATTCTGATGTACTTCTTGAAATGTAACCATGTATGTGGGAAAAAATTATCTGTCTCCTGGTGGCAAAATCAATTTCTCGTTTGGCTATATAGTAGTATTTATCAGCAATACAGACATTTATTTCACTTATCATCTTGCTGCTCCTGCTTTATAACTGCTTTCACTGAAGTGCAGGACCCAGAAACACAGCAACAATTCGTTTTGCTCCTCCATCTCTCACACTACCCTGCAGCACACATAATTTTGTGCTCAGAACTGGTGAAGATGATGGACTTTCAGTTTGCAGATCACTTGTCTCAAGTGATGCCCCCAAATGCTACAAGCACTGTGAGAGAAGTTTGGGTTCCTAACCATAACTCTTAAGGAGAGACACTGTTGTTGGAGATCTGCAAGTATCTGAGACATCTGCACAGGGTTTATATATGTGACAAAGCCTCTATTCTGAGATCTGTATCCTTCTGGAGCAGCAGCTGAAGGTCAGATGGGCAACTTCAGAGCATCATAAGCAGCACTGGATTATTCTGTCTAGCAGCCTGTATTGCTCCCCAGTGGTATGAACTCCCCATGCCATCTTGCCTTCCCTGTCAGGATTCAGCCTTTGGGCCCACTCAGCCAGCAGCTTCTGGGAGTTTGGTTTCAAACAATAGTGTGAGTTTATGAAGGCTGACATCTGTCTCCCAGGAACTAAGTTAGCTTCACATCAAGAACCAAGAAAGCAGTGAGATACCACCACCACAATTTAGAGAAATCAGGAGATTACAAAGCCATCCAACCCTTTTGTTTCCTCAAAGTGATACAAGTGACAGGAAAATGGATACTTGCAGTGGGGATTTCATTGGTGACACTGAAAGGGGCTGAAAAACATTATCTAACATAATCCTTGCAAGGCATATGTATAACTGAACGTTATTTTTTCCTAATTATTAATTCATAGCCTTTCCCTCATCCACTGTGTGAGTCACCTTTTCTTAAAAGGAGATCAAGTTGGTCAGACAGGACCTGCCTTCCACAAACCTATGCTGGCTGGGCCTCATGCCTTGGTTGTGCTGTACATGCTGTAAAATAGCACTGGAGATGATCTGCTCTTTGACCTTCCCTGGCACCGAGGTCAGGCTGACAGGCCTGTAGATCCTTCTTCCAGCCTTCCTTACAGATGGATGTCACAGTTGTCAACCTCCAGTGAACTGGTACCTCCCTGGTTAGTCAGGACTGCAGATAAATGATGGGAAGTGGTGGCTCAATGAGTCCTTCCGCCAGCTCCCTCAGTACACTCGAGTGGATCCCACCCAGTCCCACAGACTTTTGTGTATCTGAGAGTATCTGAGAATGCTGACCATTTACCCTTG
The DNA here is from genome assembly GCA_013390105.1 of Tichodroma muraria. NCBI lineage: Eukaryota > Metazoa > Chordata > Aves > Passeriformes > Sittidae > Tichodroma > Tichodroma muraria. Next base: position 3,698 of record WAAG01068028.1, read on the forward strand.
GATTATGGGGGCTACCTTCTGTTCCTGGTCCCTGTCTCTCAGCTAAGGGGGCTGGAGAACAACTGTCCTAAGTATCTACTGGTCATAATCCTCAAAATAACTAGTCTTAAGTACCTCAGCCTTTTCCTCATCCTTTGCCACTGTTTCACCCCACATCCAATAAAGGATGGAGATTCTCCTTAGCCCTCCTTTTAGTGATGACATATTTAGAGAAACATTTTTATTGTATTTTATGGCAGTAGCCAGATCAGGTTCTAGCTAGGCTCTCACCCTTCTAATTTTCTCCCTGTGTTACCTCACAATATCCTTGTAGTCCTCCTGAGTCACCTGCCTTTTTTTCTAAAGGTCTCTGCTTTATCTGGAGTTCTAGTCAAAGCTCTCAGTTCAGATAGGCTGGGGTTCTTCCCTGCTGAGTCATCTTTCAGTACATGGGGGCAGTCTGCTCCTGTGCCTTTAGAACTTCCTTCTTGAAGAATGTCCAGCCTTCCTGGACTCCTTTGCCTTTCAGGACTGTTTCCCAAGGGACTTTGTCAACCAGGCTCCTAAACAGCCCAAAGTTTGCCCTCTTGACCCAAGGTAACAGTTCTGTTGACTCACATCTTACTTCTTCAAGGATTGAAAACTCTATCATTTCATGATCGTTGTGCCCAAGAGGGTCTCCAGCCATCACCCACCAGTCCTTCTCTGTTTGTTCACGAGCAAGTCCAATGAGGCCCTGGTTGGGCTGCTCACCACCCATATCAGGAAGCTGTCTTCCACACACTCCAGGGACCAGCTTCCTCTTCCACTGTATTGTATTTCCAGCAGACATCTGGTAAGTTCAAGTCCCCCATAAGAGCAAACGCTAGCAATAGTGAGTCTTCCCCCAGCTGCTTATGGAATATTTTATCTGCCTCTTCAACCTGGTTGGCTGGTTTGCAACACACCCCCTCCAAGATATCAGCCTTGCTGGCCTTTCCCGTGATTCTTACTCATAAACACTCTTTTGATCACAGTCAACAAGCTCTAGCCTCACACAGGGCTACCCCACAGCTTTTGTATAGGTAGACTTCAAGAGCAAACCAGCTGTACGAGGCTGACAGTGCAGCAACAGACTTCAACTTCTCATTATTCCCCACAGAGCTCAGGAGATTATCCTGACAGTTTGGACTGCTCCTCAGTGCTGTTGGAGCAGAAATGAAGTGCAATTGGAAGCAAAAGATTTGTATTGGGTCCTAACACAATTAAATAATAAATTATAGCAATATGATTTTCCTCCATGTACATTTTGTTAAAAACCACACAGTATATTTTTACTATGACTTGAAACATTTTCAGTCTTTTTTATGGCTATGTAGATAAACTAGAATCTTTAGTGTTTCAAAAACACAATCAATGTTTATTTGTTCTCATAAGTAATTCATGGACCCAACAATATTCAACAAAACTTCATTTTTAACAGATCTCTTAATGAGCATCATTTTACAGAAAATCACCAACAAATAAATATATGAAAACAATTGCTTTTGACATCACAATGGTTAAACACATTAAATAATTCATTAAATTGTGCTTTACGTCAATGAAAATCCCTAGTTCTACAAACTATCTTTTAAATAGGAATGGAAGTATATATGATTACTCACAATACAATCGCTCAGTAGCAGAATTCACAAACATTATTGCACATAAACAGAAGGAAAATTCCTAAAGAATAAAGTAATTTACAGACTATTAAATTATTCTTCCATCTTAAATATAGCAACTGATGGGAATTCTTTTTTTTTCTTCTCTTCCAACATTTATCTGAAATCTCAGAGCTAGTGATATGGCCAAGAAGAAGGTCAAGGACATTGCAGGCTATGGAACCCATTTGCCTCCACAAAATGTACACAAAGAAAGTATTACAGGAACCAAACTGAAAGAAGTGTTACAGTGAAAATTGAGTACCTTTTTCAAGTGTGGTTTTTTTTTTTTTTCCGCACATAGGGAGGATACAGCCATCAACTCCAGCTGAATGACTTTATTGTGATTGTTCATCTTGTACATAGTATTCCCTACCAGTCTGGAAACAAGATAATCCTTATCCCAGACAAAAAAAAAAAAGTATAATTCCATATGTATCAGGGGAACAACAACAGAGGAAAGAAAAAGTGAGGTATGTTTTAAAACAGCAGTGCTCGTAACTGATACGAGAGTGCAGGTGGGATTCAAGATCCCACTAGGGCAGAAGGAAGCATGTGCTAACAAGAAGGCCAACTTAATAAACATCCTGATTTAGTCATGGATGTCAAATCTGAAATATCTCCAGACACAAAGGTGATGTGACCTGCCATTTGGTTGAATGGGTATGATACAGTTACAAAGTGTGGCTCTGGATCTGAGTTCCATCACTTTTTTGTTCTGTATTTCTGTTTTTAGTGAACAGCAAGTAACTGCTGCATATTGAGTAGAATCCCTAGCAAGGCTATGACAGCCTAACTATTAACACAACAGCAGTGGAAAATACCCAACACCAGAAACAGTAGTTTTATTTTTTTTCTTGATGGTGAAAAAAGCTTTCATTGTCAGCACTGATGAGTGGGGAAGAGAGGACGTATTTTCATTCTTTAATAAGGCCATAAGTCCATAAGGCGAATGCTTGGACTAGACATCAAATTATCAGGAACAAGTTCTAATGACACAGCATGTTTCTCTGTCCACTCCAAACCTACAGTGAATTACAACTGGAAAAGGCAGTGCTGGGAATGTGATGGGAGAGATAAACAAGTACATCTCCATTACAAAAGAATGCGATTTGTTTCACAGTAGAAGAAGCCAAATTGCCTTGTTTAAGCAACAAAATAATGCCAGGAAGATGGACAGAATTGTTGCTATATATTGTTGCTTATGGCATTGCTGCTCATGAAGCTTTAAAAAGAAACGTGCTGCTCCCTGATCTTATATGGGCCAGTGTAATTATGGTGAAGTTTATGCTGTCAGAGCAATGAAAACCTGGAATAACAGATATGAAGCAGGACCTTTATTTTGCTTTTGTATTACATGATTTCAGGCACAGTGCCCAAGAGGAAAAAGCTTCAGGCCTGGGTCTTAGAAGTCAGCCTGAAGGTGTTTCCAAACTGCTTTATTTGCCATGTGTAAGGAAACTCTGCTAAGAAAAACGGATTTGTTGGTGCAGTGAGTTTGTTGGATCTGCAGCTGGAGCTCGGGAAGGAGGTGCCAGGTCTTTCAGTCCCAGAGCTCTGGGCAAGGTCTCAGCTGCTAACTGCCCACCCTTCCCAAAAAACCGCCAGAACAACAAAAGCAACAAATCTATTCCTGCACAACCAGGGCTGTTACACAGGCTCTAGAGGAAAAGAAAATCCAACAAAATCCAACAAACCAATTTTAACTAAATCCCAAGCGTTAAGGCAAATCCCATTAACATAGATGCCATAGCACATTAACAGCTCTTCAGGACCCTAATCTTGACTCCTGGGAAATGACTGATGAAAAAGGTTAGGCATCCCATTAAGATGTTGCCAAACTATTCAAGCTAATGTAAACCACCTAAAAACGGCTTGGATTTTTCTCATTAGGCTTTGTTTTGTATGAGGAAGAAGGAACAGTCTGGAGAACAGTTGGTGTGCTTAGACAGCTGAAACTGATACTTACAGCCACTGGTGAGGCTCCAGGGAAGTATTTCTGAGCACTGTCTCCTCTCCCTTGAAAAGAAAACACCGCATTTTCTAAATGAAAAATGAGGCTCCAATTGCTGTGAACAGCAGAGAGAGGTGGCCTGCTGAGCAGAGAGGTATGTGAGGAAGGGACAACTTTTTTTTGCACTTCCTACAGAACAAAAGATGAGTTGGAATTTATCTTACTTCCTTGTTTACCTTGCTCCTTAATGTGAATATGGCCTTGCATCTTTTCTTCCACGTGGCTGGCTTCTCCCCTGCCCTTCAGGGTCTCCCTAGCACCCCAAGCTCCCTGTGCTCATGGAAACAAGAAGTATACCTGCAAATCCTGGAGACTGAGCATCAGGTGCCAAAAGCATCCTTCCCCTCTCATGCTGTTTGGTCTCCAGCAAGATGTGGCAATGGGTAGAGGAATGGGGAGATGCAACAGTTCCCATCATCCCTGTGTCTCTGACCAGAAAGCTCCTTCCCTCCACAGGGCCAGCCCAGCCTAAAGCCCTGGTGCCAGCAGCTGTCAGATCACTGTGAATTACCTGCACTGTGCTACAGATGCAATGGTGCCAGTGAGCCTTAGCTCTTCACGGCCCCACTGTCCCGCAGCCAGGACAGCCGGAGCGAGCTTCAGTCCTCAGCTGCAGAGATTCCGGTTTAAGTCTCGGAAGGCTGGTGTCCATACGCGAGCGAGGTGCTGGAGCGCCGCTTCCAGGCCATGGGGATCCAAGCAGCACCGTCCAGGAGCCCAGAGAGCTCCTCACTCTTCCCTATGGCAGACATCCCCTGCTCAGACAGGAGAACAACAATCCTCCTTTTCCCTTCTGAATGTGGAGGTGGGAGAAAATGTACATGAACCACGAGTGGAAGAGGTATTAGGGACCAAAACCCACCACTACTCACCCCAAAGTAACACACTGACAATCAGACATAAAGCAGCATATTGTTAATGAACTACACTGACAATGAGGCATCATCCTGGTAGCCTTCTTCACTTCTTTATGCTATTATGATATTTCATGTTCAGTGTATTATTGTATGCATTAACTCTCAACAGGATCATTAGATTGTATTTTTGATATTCTGCATAGATAAGTAGCAATAGCATTGTCAGAAGAAAAGAAGATACAGCATGCACAAAAAAAAAATCCGACTTGGAAATGAAGGGACAAATTTTCTCAAATTGAGCCTCTTTTTTCTGTAACACATTATTTTTTCAACCAACTGGATAGAAACCTTGAATTTTGAAAACAAGAGAGAAATGTGCATCCACATCAGGTACTCCAGCACTTCTAATTAGCAAATCTGTAAGGTAAAAGCCATTCATGCATGCAGTAATATACTTTCAGCATCTTGATTTAGCAGCCATGTTGAGGCACTTAGAGAAATTTCCTCCTAATGCTTTACATTTATGCCAGAAGAAGAAGGAAAAAAACTGTCTCAGAAGATCTATGGTGCACAGGACCCTCTTTTTAAAATTTCACTATTACAAATGGAACAACATAAAACCTTGGAATAAACAGATGCAGTTTAGCCACAAGAATGGAACACATGGAGGAAGAACCCATTGAGTCTTTTTCTAGACAAGGAAGAAAAACAGATACAGATCTCTCATCATGAAAACAATAAATTTACAAAGAATCTTCATATACAGTAATAAATATCAAGACTTTCCACATATCCATTGTGTATCCTATAAAAATGAAAGCTGATTTTTTTTCCTAGCCACTACTGTAGTTAGAGAGAAAACCAATTTAAACTGTATGCACTCAGCATCAATGTATTTTAACAGACTATATAATAAACCTGCCTACCTTCACAGACAATGAATCTCCAGGCTTTTACAGAAAATCTGGAAAATGTTGCACTAATATTTAAGCTTTTCCTTCTCTCTCTTTCCTCTTCCCTGGAGTTCGCTTGACCCCCTTAGTGAATGTGAAGGCAGATTTCATTGCCCCCAGCCAGATAATCTCTGTGATATGTGCTCAGCTGCCATGTGGACCTCATTTCTCAAAGCTTGCCTTTGCCACACACACTTAGAAAGATGGTTCCTACCTGGCTGGGCTCAGTACTCTCAGTACTTGCAGGGAAATAAGCCAGCCCCTCCACCACCTCACCTATAAATTGATCTCTGACCACTGACCTTTGGAACAGAGCAAGAAGTGCCCTGATCCAACACTTCTTATGTGTTTTTTAATCACCTCATCAAATTCTTCCCTTAATCAAAACACAGCATGTTGAAGTTTGAAGGGCAACGTGTGCAGCTTCTCCATTTCATTCACTAGAAAGTTATGCACTACAGTTGCAATGAAGAGTACGAAATAAACCAGCTCTCATGTCACAAAGGAACCAAGCCAGATATTTTCCCCCAATTTATCATTCATGTCTGCACAAGTTTTAGTAGCTCAGATTGTACAATGTACATCTGTTAATGCAAAGAATCTCTCTCTCTCTTCAACACATCCTCATAGCTTAGGCTTTTGAAGGAAGTCTTTTCTGACAGGAATCTTATTCTACTGCCATTTAATAACACTAATTAATACCTATTGAGAAAAAAATACATTCTCACTGGCAGAAACCAAGAAAAACTGAGACAAGGAAGGGGAGTTGTCAGACGAGGTCTCATTTACCAAAGCAATCGGTCTCCCTTGGCTAATTCCCAGGTAGCCATGTTGCACAATCTGATCCTCTCATTGGTTAGGCAAGATGGGGGAGCATCACCACCTTGCAACCTGACTATTATAATCTTCAGTAACAGCTGCTTCTGCTGCCTCTTCCCTTGGCCACTGGTGAGCTCTCTGCTCCCGCAGCAGTCGCCGCTCCTCTCGCCTCTTTAGCCGGTTCTTCTGATGCTCCTCTTGCTTGGAGTACTGGAAGCGCTGCAGGAACAGGTCCTTTGCGTACTCATACAGCTGCACGTCCAAGAAATTCAGCTCCTCTATCCGTTGCCGCACATCCTCGCCGATGTCCACATTGGAGGCCCGTGTAACATTGAATTGGGTGAATGGGGAAATGAATTTCAGGTTGAATGTCCTCTCAAAGAGATACTGTGTTTTCCTCTGAAATTCCGTCAGCCCGAAGAAGGCCATGTTTTTCAGATTGTTCTTGGCGCTTTGGAGAAGAATCACATTTCTCTCACTCTCATTCATAAAAGTCAGGTTGTAGCACCCCACCAGGCTGAGGTCTGCCAGCATGCGCACCTGGCGGTTGCTGGCCAAGTTGTAGCTACAATCCATGAATTCCTGTAAGCTGACTCCAGACCAGTCGTCCCCTTCATAACAGGTAGGCAGCTCGTCTGGTGTTGGGCTTCTTCCATCACACATATGAAGGGAGGTTTTCCATGTCGCACCCCTCTGGACATGTTTCCACTCACTCAAGTACCGTGACACTGGATCCCTCAGCATGGTGATGTAATAGAAATTCCTGAAACATATAATTAAACAGTTTTAAGATTTTAGTAGATTTTCATATTTATTCTCCAAGAAAACCATTACCCAACCCGTCACCACGGACTGGCACCACACCCGTCAATTTTTCCAGTGCCATGTAGGCACTTCAGGTGACTCTTTCTGAGACAGTAAAATCTTCATAAATACCGTGAATAAAATACAAGGTAAATTGGGAGAGAGAGAGAGATACAAAAGGAAATAAGCAGTTATCAGGGAAACAGAATTACTTTGACCTATCAAGTGTTCAGTGATAGTTACTTTATATAGAAACCAATTAACTGAAGTGTGCTCCCCTCCACCACCAGCAATACCAGAAATTATGTGAAAAGTGATTGAAATAACCCTGCCACTACTCTTCTGGACTGAGACACGCACGTCTCACAAGATGCACAGGATGATAACCCCTACAGCACTTGGGCACAACCTAAGAAAAGCATCGGCAATTTCATGTGAATGGTGCAAGTGCTAAAAATAACACCATGAGGAAGACTGGCATGAGCTACCTACTTAAGAAAAACCCTATTATTAAGTGGGTTGGAGTGAATATAATAAGAGACCAAAAATCCATTTATATGACTTAATTTTAGACAAGTGCTTGGTTGACATTAGTTATAATCGTATAGTACAAAAACATTTGTTGGTGTAAAGATTATTATTATTCAACCTCACCTGTCAGGAATACAAAAGAGACACCAAGATATATTGATTTGAAATAGAGAAAATAACTACAGAACTCACACTGTCAGTTCATCTTTTTGCTATTAATTTCAGTTTGTACATCTTATTTATGGCAATCTGAAAGGGACTGGAATTAAATATGCATCAAGGAGGCTTTCACAGCTTGAGAATTTTTTTACTGGGGGATGTTTTACTCAATAATAACTCACCTGAATTATAAGGTGATATCATACACACAAAGCAGAACTGAAATACTTATGATTTCTCTCAGATAGAATAACCAGAGGAAGATTCATGACTAAAATTAACACATGATCTGGTACAAAAATAGGCTCATGAGTTTGCATGACTCATCTTACTGCAAACTACACATTAATAAATCATGAGCCCTAAGATTTCTTAAGAAAAGTCTGATCTCAGTACTTTTTCTTCAGCCTGGAGAAGGATAAAGAGAGTAAGCAGGAAGCAGAGAAGGATGAAGGATGTAAGCAGGAAGCAAGCTTGCTGAAGACAAGCTAGCCAGTAAACAAACCAAAGTTTTGGGAGCATCATCTCATACAATAGCTAGCTCCAGTAAAATGAAAAGTCTCAAAATTTGTAACAACCTCCATGACAATTTCTTTGCTTTTTCAGGTATCACTCACTTCCTGCCACTAAAGATTCACCATCTCCATGAACCTTAGGTTAACCATAAAAATATTTATTTCCCCACATACTGCTTAATATGCAGATATATTTCCCAGTGCAAGCAAAGCAAAGGAAAACAGGTCTGAGTGCTTCATTCTTATTCATTTCCACCTATAGGACCTATAATATATTTTCCAGAATAAGGTTTTGAGACCAAACTATGGACTATGTTCTGCTGCAGGGTAATTTCCTGAGCTACTATCTAATGGAAACAGCTGTTTCAAGACTTACTGCACAGCAGAAGCTTTACAGGTGGAAGGATTTAAACTAGGGAGTGTCATGGATGTATTTTCACTATCGCTTCCACTGGAAGCCATGATTTCTGTCAGCATCAGGTAATACTTTGAAGGATGATATTTCCAGAATCATTTGGAGCTTGGGTCTTCCGACTGCTGCTCACACATGTCCAAAATGCACGTCAGCTGTTTTGGTTCAGTTACTTACACAGCCCACATCAACAGGGGGCCCAAGAATAGACAACCCTTCACAGACAGGTATTTCTAAAATCCCTCTTCTCCTGCAGAGCAGGAAGTACCAAAATCCTCCTGTGTGCTCTGCAGGATAGTCCCACTACAAAAAAGCAGTCTTTAGGCACTTTAGGCACAGCCTTCTCTTCTCAGATTGGATGCTCATCTCATCTTGGCTCTACACTGCATGTATGAGTGCACATTAAGAACTACTTTCCATTTTACAGGGAAAAAAGGGGATGCATTTCACAAGTGCTGTGCAGATAAAACCGCCAAACTCTCAAGCACCCATCAACTCAGCATAAGAAGCTGTTGTTGCAACATCCAGGAGGCACTAATAGGGTTGTGACCAAAAATGGTTGAAACTCCAAGGGAGAAGAGATGAAAAAAAAAAATGGACAAAGACTCAGAGGCAGTAAAAAAACACCCACATCAACAAAGATGGGGAATTGGCTTAGTCCTTGTATTGCTGCACTCCTCTCTTCGGGTTATTTTGGATGCTAATATGTGGTAACAGACATTTAAAAGTTGCTCTTGACAGTTATTTATACCTCCAATAATAGTTCTGTCTTTCCTCACCCATCTCCAGCAATCTCAGTCAGGTATGACTCAGAGCAACAACAATTAACAAAAAACACCTCCTTTGCATCAATCATTTCCATTTCATCCCTGGATATGGAAATGTGTTTGGTGTGCAATAAACAGGAGTACAAAGCAAATGCATGGAAATGAGAACAGCACATCTTTGTATAACATCCACAGCTTCCCTTCTGCATACCAGGCCAGAGACTTTCACCAGCCTGCTGCCGCTCCTCCTTGTGACTACCTGACTTCTGCAGCTGTTTTCACTGCCCAGATAAATCTGCTGCTGGTTTCTGCAGCTTCCAGAGAGTTGCCTTCTTGTGTTAGTCACTGAATGGCTTCTTCATCTGGCAGACAATCTTTACCAGCAGCTTCACACACATTGAGTTTCTGAGGGGCTGATAAATGATGCCACATTCACAGTCTACAACCTTCTGATTAACCTTCTGGCTGTGGCCTTCTGTCACCCTTTTAATCAATCTGAGGCTGGAAGACCTTAAGATTTCTTCCACCTAATCCTGGACACTGTCTAGATGACATTGTTACATGCTACCCCTGGACTGGGGGGATGCTGCACTGAAGTTGTGCACAAAGTTTTCTTTCAGGGAAAAGGGTGTCACGTCTCTAGAATGACACAAGTAAACACATGAAGGCCATGAACATTTGTTTCAGTTGGAAAATTATATAAATTATAAAATTAATTTAGGAAATTGTTTTCAAATGTTGATGTTTATGGAATAATTATAGAAGCATTTTTGAGCCCTCAGTGCCTCATATACAAGCATTCAATCACACTGGAAATAGCCAAGGAGTCAGCTCATACCAAAGACAAGAAGCAGGTTAGAAATATGAAACAGGATATGGCTTTTCTTCACTGTTCAGTAAAATAGCATAAGGTTAGCTAAATACTGAATATGCTTGAGCCACCCTGAATACAGATCTGCATTTGTTCTTGTTGGTGTAAATGACCCTTTTGAATGGCTACCCCCTGTGAGGAATACTGAGCAAAGAATTAAGTAATGACTTCAGTTACTCTGTTTGTCAAAGCAAACTCATCACAAACTTCTTGGCTTCATTTTAATAGACTTACATCATCAGTTACCGAAACTACAGTCACAGACACTCTCAGTGCTTAAAGGCTAGCCAAAAAGAATGTGCTGGTATGTCAGGGACATATTTTACAAAAAAATATTCCAAATCAATTAAAACATGTACAAGTTATAACTATATAAGATACTTATGTAATCAATATCTATATCAGCATGTGAATGTGTGTGTGTGTAAAAATTTACACTGAAATCTGGCCATAACCTGCATTTGTCAATGACAGAAAAACGATAGTAAATGCATAAGTGTGTGTTTGCCAATGTATCTTGTGACTGTCTCTACAAACACACATGTAAGACACGTAAGAACAGTCTAGGTTTCATTTCAAACACCGGCCCACTAGTCACAGTGTTAGCTCCTCCTGAAAGGAAACTTTATGCAGCTTTCCCAGATTAAGCAATCTCCTTTTGAGCATGATGTACTGAAACTAATGGATTATTGAAGTTGTCACTATGGGATAGTTGATTTTTTGGACAAGTGATGGTCACGGCAAGGGACTGATGATCCATGCAAGGGCTCAAACAAGCACCAGTGTGAAGCGTGGGCTGCACACTACTGTTTATGCTAGAATTTTGAAGTACTTGGCAATTCCTAAGGCTCTAGTCCTACTTGCATGAAATCCAATCTCTTCATTACCATTAGGCAAAGAAAACCTTTAATTAAAAGAACAGATAAAATAAGCTTCTAGTTATAACCTAAGAACGTGTATTTCTTCCACATTATAAGGTATTTTAATATAAATACTCTAATCTTACATTAATCCTTCAATAGTATTGCTCCGGTTTAGAAATTAATTTCAGAGGAGCAGAGTCTGCTATAAGCAGAGGTGATCCCAAAGCAGGGCATTTTGCTTCTTCTATCACCATGGAACAGATGTCCCAGCTGAGGGAGATTTACTAAATACGTGAAGGATCACTGCACACTAAGAACAGAACATCCTATAGGGCCTCCTGGGGAAGAAGGATGAATGGCATCTTCATAAAAGGAGAACAGTGTGCTTATGGCAGTGGATGCAGAGACAGAAGAGTATTTGAGGTGGAGAAAAAGAGTCATCAGAGAATATTTTGGAAAACACTAGTAGACAGAAGAAAGAAAAACCAAAGTGACTGAAAAAATCCAGGGGCATCACAAAACTATCCACATTCTGGTTCTTCCTGGTAGAAAGGAAAATAAAGGCCCTGGTCAAGCTTATGTCCCAAATGGAGATAAGAAGTTAGTAGCTTTAATTGTGGAAGTGAGTGTGCTCCTGAGGAAAGGTCTGAAATACCCACCAAAAGCCATCCTGTCAGCACACTTCTGCTACCAACAGAGGTTGTGGCAAGATGAAGGCTTAAGAAAGATCAGCATTATGTGAACAAAAGCCTAATACTTCACAGTTTTATCCTGAAGCCCAGATTCTCACAGGCAGTAACAGAGTTATCTAGTTAGTTAGTTAGTTAGTTAGTAACAATCAGTAACCTCTCTTTGGGCAAACTATCGTCATTAAGGGTAATGGTGAAAGGAAAAGGGTAAACAAATGAAAAGATAAGGAAAATGCAGCACACGTACAATTAGGGAATAAGAACATGCAACAGGAATGATGGAGGGAAGGCAGAAAGCAAAAGAAACATTGTCAGGCTGATCTGAACTGGTCAAAGTCACCCCAGTGAAATGCAGATGTATCAACTTGAGGTTGGCAGCATTTCTGTGCAGAATGTGTCTACACCCATGGTGTATTTAAGTTACAGATAAACTGCCCAAAATAACAAGAACAGACTATATACTTACCCAAAAGAATGGCACTGTAATGAAAATCTGTGAATAGTGCACGAATAATATGCATGTCCATCTGGCTGCAGGAAACATCATACAGCTTATCCACCAAGCCAGACAGATAAACCCTAGCTGTCCCACAAACTTTTGCAAAGATGACGTAGCAGAAGCACACAAGCTTCTTAAGCTTAGTGTCTGTCACAGGATGCTAGACATAGTGATGGAATGGTTTTCTAAGAAATCCTTTACATAAGTTTGTGACCTTAACACTATTATCTGTCTTTTCAGGTTTTCATGGGTTTCTTTACAAGACTGTTACTGAAAGAACACCCACCACCATTAAAAAATGAAGGTTTATGTATTCTTACCATATGCATCACCTGCTCAGCATATAGCAAAAGCACTTAATTTGCTGTTTTCTCAGAGGATCTGAGCACTCACCACTTCTGCAGTTTTTATCTGGGATGATGAGCACTTTACTGAAAATGGTGGCTGTAATATTCTACAGACATTCACTCCACATTAAAGGAGAACTTAGCAGAGTTAAATAAAAGAAAAATAAAAGAGCCCAATTTTAATTTTGAGGTAAAAAACTACACAATTTTAGATATGTCACATTATTCCTTTGAGATTTTGTCCCATGGTTCTGAGTCCAACTGGAATAAAAACTGGCCATTGTTTCCTATTTCTGAGTTGACCACAAATTGTTGGTTAAACTTACCCTTTTCATTATCCCAGTGGCATAAAGAGCAGCTAAATGCATATGACATGCCTGCTCAGAGAAGGGACTGGATACTGCTTTCAGGTAGGATATCTAATTGCAGTGGTCTACATATGAGCTGGTTTCGAGGCAAGCTCTGAAAGCAGCTGGGAGCTGCTCAGCACAGGCAGTGGTGTGTCCCTGGCCATGGCAGGGGCCACCTCTGGCATGAGCTGCATCCCTTTAGAGGCTCCCTTTGCATCACACCGTGCACCTTGGCCACAGAGGGAGCTTAATTGCTGACCTGGAGGTGTCTGTGTTGTACAGGTGTCTCTATCTGCAGGGTGAACCCTGCACTCGGAACCAAAGGGTCGTTGCTTGAAGGGATGCATTCACAGAATGCAAAGTTCAGGCCAACATCAAAAACTAACCAGTAAGATAACATTTTGTAGTGAGGGGGAAATAACCACAGAGAACCTCCATTTCACAACTCTTTGTACCTATAATACATCTACCAGTCATGGTATAATATCTCTTTCTAAACATGCTTATAGAGTTTGAGCATTCTCCAAAGCAAAAAAAAAGTTTTAAAGCAAGTTCTCTATTGTTCCATACAAATTTCCAATCCAGCAGTTAGAAAAACAGTCCATTATAATTTTGTTGTCCTTGCTGATACATCAGTATATCAGCATGACAGAGGGAGGGCCGGGAGTCAGACAGCTGGGATTGTAATTCTGGTTCTGGTAAGAAAAGGCAGTCGCTTGGGAAGTTATTTGTGATGACACAGACTGTTATAGGCAAGAGAAATGTGGTGATTTGGCACTGGGAAGCATTTAAGAAATGTGAAACCTTATATTTCCTTGCATGTTTGGAGGAATACTCCCTGTCACCAAATTCCCTTTATTTTACAGTAATTCACTGCTTTCATCACAAAACTCCCAATTTTTCTGTTTAGATATTGCAAGCCCTTTTTTTAGAAAAAATGTCCTCTGAAATATCAGATTAAATTCTGTATCCATGCCATCAGAAAAACCTCAGGAAAGCTTTATAGCACTTTTTTTTTTTTTTTTTTTTTCTTGTTTTTTTTT
>WAAG01068028.1:20509-31271 GCA_013390105.1 Tichodroma muraria
AATATGGGAGGAATTTTCATGATATAAATGTTTTCCGGGCGGCTGTTATCATGAAAAGTTTGTTTTGTCTTGTTTTGTTTCAGTTTTTAGTTCCATAGCGAGTAAAAGATGCTCCAATCTCTAGAAGAATTGAAGAAAGACTATTCTAGAATTGAAAAACTGACTGAAAGTTTCTAAATGTAATTTCTGTATGTTGTTAATGAGAGTGAGAGAAATTTTGGTAATAGAGGAAGAATGTTTGAAAGGTTTCATTCTAATTCTAAGAGTTTGTTAGTTGTTTTTTTTTCTTCTCCTTCTTTCCTTTTTGTATTAGTTAATAAAAGTCTGTCCTTTTCAAGTTTAAACCTGCTTTGCTCTTGATTACAAAATTCCTTTTCTTTTGGCAACCCAAATTGATAGTTTTTTTTTTTCTGTCTGGTTCACAATGAAACCACGACAACCTGGTCTTGGTCTACTTAGATCCAGTTGTTCTTGAGTTAACACTGCAAATATCTCAAGGAAATTTATAAATGTAACATCAGAGAAGGAGAAATAGCATTTAAGCTGAAGTTCAGAGAGCAATTACACCTCTCAACTTTCAATTTACAAAGCTGAACTACTTTTTACTGTCTCCTCTGATAAGAAAGGTCGTAAGTGACCGAACTGCAATCCCCAAAACCCTTGGGTCAAAACCCTGGATCCCTTCATTGAGTTTTCCAACATCTCAGCTTTTCATGCTAGCTTTTGATAGGGAGCTTACAAAAGTAAGGAGCTCCTGAGATTTGTTCTGGGTTTTGATCATCATAGCAGTCCTTTCCTAGCATTTGAACTTGACGGACTTCAAATTTCACTATATATGACTAGAATTGAGCAAATTTCACATAAGGCTTTAGAGGTGCCTTGTACAATAAACATTTCTTACCTACACTGGCAATGTATTCTCTGATACATCCTCACATTGCATTTTGGTTTTTAATGGGGCCACATGATTCTGGAAACTCATACTCACTGTGCCAGTGGCTCAGATGGTCCCTGCCCATGGCAGGGGGGTTGGAACTTAATGGTCTTTAAGGTATCTTCCAACCCAAACCATTCTGAGATTCTATGAATATGAAGACTGCCTGTTTTGGCTGGTAAGCACTCAGTTGATAGAGGACAGCTGATTCTGACGGCGTCAGACGCAACACCATGCACTTTACACTACCAAACTTCATTTCCCCAATTTTTATGAAATCCTCAATGTCACTAAGCAAATTCCATTAATATACTTAAGCTTTTAATGCCAACATCATTAATGGAAACATGAAATAGGGTCAGAGTTAAGACTAGCCCTGTGGAAATTCAGAGATACCTTTCCTTTAAGTTCCTCTTTCAGCACATCTTGTTTTGTTATCAGCTTCTTTTTCACCAGAAAATTCTTATGCTCAGCCTCATGTTTTCTGCCAACTTTGCAGATGCTGGTCTATCAAATACTTTATTGAAGGCAAATTTCCATTCTGCTATCAGAGATGGATGCTGGATATTTACATGTCATAGCCCAGAGGCTTTGGTACATGTGAGAACACAGAGGTTGGTTAAAGATGGGGAAATGACAATTTGTTTCACAGTGAAGTGGTCTGGAATAGAAATCTATAGATGAGGTGATTTGATGGAAAAACAAACAAGCTTGATACAAATTGTAAATCATTTCTTGATGAGACACAAATCCAACAAAGTTCCCTCCACTGATTTTTGTTCTTTGCCTAAATTATATCAAGTTCAGTTGTTCTAAGTATTTCTTAAATTGCTGAAAGGAGTGAAGTAGCAAGAACTTTTGTGAAAGAAATAC
Source organism: Tichodroma muraria (assembly GCA_013390105.1). NCBI lineage: Eukaryota > Metazoa > Chordata > Aves > Passeriformes > Sittidae > Tichodroma > Tichodroma muraria. Next base: position 22,317 of record WAAG01068028.1, read on the forward strand.
AAAATGCAATAAGAATTCAAACAATGAGAATTGCATTGTTCTATCAAGCACACGCATAAAACAACCCTTTTACCTCTTAAGAAACAGGGTGTGAGCACACACTGGAGGAAATACAACTCAAAAGCAATAGCTATGCAGTGTCTTACAATATTCTTTAAAGATATGCAAGGCATTTGTGCTGGGGAGAATAAGAAATCTTTTGTGGCCAGGACTGGCAAAGGAGGGATCCATTGCTCACATCACCCCCATTCTATCTCATCACTATTGTGCACAGGTGATTGCTGTGTCACAAAAGAACTGTGTAAATCTGAGGTACACGTGACCTATTTATTCAAAACTGTTGTTTCTTTTTCTCTGCCTTTGCTATGCCACTGCACACAAGGGAACACAAAATAAGGGAGTATTTGCCCTACTGCTCCTCCCCAAGCTGCGTCTAGCCCCAGCCTGGGGAGGAAGTTCTGAACTCGCCTTTCTCAGGAAGATGTTACAAGTGCAGGGGAAATGAGCTAAGGGGATGGCCCACAGCAGGAAGTGGCATCAGAAAACAAGAGCTGGCCAGGGAAAAGAAAGATGATGACAGACAGGGGACAAGAGAAGAGCAAACCTGAAGACACTGCTGCACAAGGGACCTGCAGTTTGAGCTTGTTTCGCCAATATAGCCTTAAAGGGTTACAGAAAGCTGTTTGGGAAGAGACCCTCCTGAAGAAGTCTGATACCTATAGTCATGGGTAACAGCTCAGAATAACAGGATTCATAAAATATCCCTTATTTGTAACAGGACAACCACAAAAGCCTCCTCACAATCAGGTGGCAGTCTTTCAGCAGCTGCCAAAAAGGTTAGAGGAAGTCCCTGCTTCAGGAGGAGTCTCATGGGTCAGGCTACTGCCTGGGTGACCGAGCACTTCTCCAGCTCCAATGCAAAAAACTGGGGACACAGAACTCCTGCCTATTCAAACATGCTGTAATTTAAACAACGTAAGGCCTTTCATAATGGTTATAAAGGAAAAAAATTCATGCAGAATTATGAGAGACCTGTTATCACAAGGGTCCTGGGAATACACTTGGTTGGTAAAATTCAGTTTCAAAGAGCCCCTGAAAAAACAAATCAAAAGTAGCCAAGTCCTTAAATCTTCTGACATTTACATTTCTTCAGTCAGATTTTGTTAGGTCTGAAACAAAGCAAAATTAGTTATTTTAAATTCAACTACAATGTTTATTTTCAACCTCTTCCTGTTTTTGAAGGAGCTGTTGCTATCCCATTTTATTCTCTGTCTAGGTAACACTTGCAGCACCAACATCATGAGTGTTCCTTTGTAACTGGCTTCACTGGAAACCAGTTTGTGTCACAAGTTTCCCTCCCCAGCTGAGCTTTCTCTGATTACCAACTAAGACCTCAGTTTGCAGGCACTCTTTTCCAAGTCTGGGATGCTCAGATAAAAGTTCTGTGGGATTTTTCACTGCAATGCATTTTGAATCAGTACAGTAATTCTGCTCAATTAATAAAGTAATTAACAATAAAAAGGGCTCAGTAATTGAAATCCCTTTGAAAGTACACTAATTTATTCTCTCTAAGCTTTGCCTCAAATCTTTATTAATTCTGACATCAAGCAAAATGACCATAAATTATAAATGATCATCACAAAATCCAGGCATCACAATCATTTTCTTGCCCTACATGCTGAGTTTTTAAAGCCTCCCATAAGGTAAACAATATGACAACAGAGATACAAAAGAATTTCAGGTGATTATACTAGTGAATACATTATAAAAGAAGTGTTCCCTATTCGCACACTGAAATAGGTTTCACAAAACCTAGGGAAATTACCCAGCTGTAAAACAAAAATGCTATTTTTTTTTCTCCTAAAATTCCTCTTCTTGTAATGCAGCTGTATGATTTTACCTGTAAGCCAACAAACAAGACGATGACACGGTATTTCAATTGAATACTTACATGACAGACTGCTGACTTTCCATTTTACATTGAACTTACTGTTTTACTAACATACTTTATAGCATCAGAGCAAACCCAGAAATATTTGGTTCGAATACATAACTCGAAGCAAACCCAGAAATGTTTGTTATTAATAATATAACTCAAATATAAGCATAAATTGCCATTTTCCTTCTCCACTGATCTAACGGAGATCTAATCTTTGTACATATATATACACACACATACATACATAAAATAACCACAAGGGGGCGCGCTAATATTCCCAAATCTTCGCAAACGCTTAACTTGCTTTCCAAAAATTGACGTCATAAAGCTTTTGTCTCCAGATACCACGGCATCTTAGGAAAAAAGCTTTTTACCAACTAGAAGTGACTTTGTGATAGAATTTCATACAACAAAAACTGTAGCTTGAAAGGGAATCACTTTTTATGCACAATTTCCACTATATACTTGGCATGCAGAGAACTTTGATCAAGCTTTTCCAAGTTCATTACTTGCAATACCCAGCCAAAATGAGACCTTTTACACACACACACAGACATTGAGCTAGCTCACACTGGCGTGGTGAGGCAGCCTCGGGGATGCAGCCTGGTTCTGTGTTATACTGTAATTTGTGGGCAAAGCCCAAAGTGAGTGACCATGAGTGATTTCAGCTGCGTAATAATGCATCCCGTAGGCACCACAGTTAAGGTACAAATGGTATTAAAGTTATTTGCACTGTCCTCTCAACTCCCTGCAGATATGAAAAACAAATCTTATTTGTCATACCTTGTTATCTGCTTTAATATTCTGAATGTCTTACAGACACAGAGTTGTAAGTCCTCATTTCCTTAACTCAGCTGTAGCTCTGTGATGTTTTTTATTATTTACCATACCTTTGACCTTGGAATACCTAGAAGAAATGGGACCATCTCTATATTCTGACCTCATATCTTAATGAATCAGGCTTAATCACGCATGCCAGGCTGTGGATTGCACTGTACCATCAGTTGTGGATGTTATGCTCTGAGAAAGAAGGTAATAAGAGGAAATAAAGTAGTCTAGGCTTCTAAACAACGTCTGTGAAAGATTCTTTATCTTTCAGGTAAACTAGATAGAAATTATATTAATTCAGTCCTGTAGATACAGCACAAACCCACCAATCTGCTAACTCAACAAATGAATCTCTGCCCCTTGACCTGCAGCACAAACTTTAAGGAATGTTTCCATGATTTCTCAGTGATATGATATCAGCGCTCTATGAGTGAGTCATGTTTAACCCATGTCCATGACAGAGCTCAGGCTGCTGCAAGACTTGTGCATTCACATAAAATGAAACACTCAAGAACCTGATGGGTCTCCATAAGAATATTGGCTCAAGCAAGTCTGTGGACGCCTGTGGCTCTGTAACTTTCCTCTGAAATGGACAGATCCTAATCAATGAAGCACATCTGTACAGTGGCAAAGAAGCACTTCCCAGTCCCTTCAGGCCATGCACTGACTACTTGAAGCATGACATTTGATTAGCCTTATTATCTCAACTCATTTATACAGAAATGCTTTCAGGGGCCATGCAGCCATCCAGCCTTTATTAAAATCCAGCCACATTCTCTGAACTGATGTCCCCTTCTCTTCCTTCCTCCTTTTTGCTTTTTGTCTGTAAAAACAAGGAGGAATTCCTTTTTCATTTTTTTTTTTTCAACTGTGCGTTATCATCTTTGCAATTTTATTATTGTCGTATAACCTTCTCCTTATACATTAGTGCAGTAGACTGTTGCCATACCTGCTCACATATGAAAATAGGTCAGGCTTTCTAGTCTTTCCCCACAGAGATATTTGACATTGAGACTCAACATGATCTAGCATCTTTCTGAACTAAAGGCCAGGGGAATCATGTGTGGGACTTCATTTCCAAAAGTATTTCTCACGGAAATTAATGAACATCTGTGCAGATGCTGAACGTGAATTCAGGCAGCAGTCAAAGCCCATCTGAAACAGAGCTTAAGGTCTAGGATACCTAATGGTAAGCATGTTTATCTTTGGATTTCTTCCCTTCCCTTTGAAGGGACAGAGTGCTCTTCAGGTCACAAACTTTTCTTGCTCTAAAAGGAGTGGGATGATAACAGCTTATGAAAGCTATTTCAGCATTAACAAGAACCAAAGTTGCTGATGTGTATCCTAAAGATTTGAACATGAAACATTCCTTAGAATTTCCTTAAAGACTCTGTAAATTGCTTTCTGTTTCATATGGAGTATCACTGTCAGTACAAGTATAGAAGCGATGCAAACAGGAAAGCTAAATTCAGGTTAAATATTATATCATTATGAATATTTTTCTGCAGTTTTAATGGCTTCAGTATTTGTCTTTTATCTAACAGAGATTACATAGTCTGTGTCAATTTCATTTGTACATAACATGTATTCAACATGTATTGAATATTATGTAATTTAACATCAATTAACACCTGTGAATTTAAAAAATAAATCTCATCAGAGTTGAGCAGCTGAAGATAAACTACCTTCCTAGAAAAATTAGCTAAAAAAGATAAAAGGTTGCAAATTAATCTGGTTTTCTTTTTGGTTTTGTTTTTTTTTCTACTTTGAAGATGTTCCTTTTCAATGAGCTTTTTCTAAAGCAAAATTTTTGTTTATAATTGTATCATTTTTATATATCCCAGTAGTTTCACCAAGTGCTGTTTAGCACTTGTATCCCTGCTCTCCCTCTGGGGATAGAAGCCACTGTATGGTCAGGCTAAAGAACAGCTCTGCCTGGATGAAAAGGAAGTTTGCATGCATATAGACCTTTATTCATGACACTTTAACTTGCTCCATGACCTTAATAAACACACCAGCATTAAGTATTCTCATGCAAACCACGACTCTAAAAATAACTCACTTCAGACATTTTTTCATGTTGTTTCCAGTTACACTGCTTTTACTACACGGAACAATAATTACTACAGGCTGGGTTTTACCATCGAAAACTCGCACTTCCTAGCTTCTCTCTCTCTGGCACCACTTTGTTTCTTTTTTCCTCTATTTCTGCTTTTCATTTTCCCTCATTATTTGTGTCTTCACACAGCAGCAGCATAACTTTATGCCTGACAGAGCTGCAGAGGAAACTGAGCCTTTCCATGTACTGCAGACTGTGTGTCCATACAGAAGAAATTCAGTTTTCTCCTAGCTAAGTTTAAGCGCATTAGCTCCTGCACCAAGTTTCTCTGCGCAGGGAGCTGGCTGCAGGGAAAATACGAGTGGGAGTGGGATGGTGTCACTCAAAGCCCTTGTGGAGCTGTGGTGCTGCTTGTCAGGGTGGGCACGGGGGCTGTGCAGCTGGCTTGGGAGGGCAGGATGAAGGCTGGAGCATGGGGGACAGCTCTCACCTGGAGGTGTGTTGGTTTAGGCATGTGGCTGCTCCCCCACAGGCCATTTTAACGGTGCTGCCCTCATCTGTGCCCTTCCTCTACAAGCTAACTTTTCATAATTGAGATTTTTTAATTTTAGCTCACTGAAACTGGAACCGCCTCATTTTTGCATCCCAGGCACACAGACTCTCTGAGAGCTCAGTTTAGATCCCTGTGCATTAGGTATATTACTGTTAGTTCATGCTTTCTTAACAAACCTGAGAGACAAAAATTATTTTGAAAACCTTGGTATGCAGTCTTCTCCCTTCGGCAGGTTTACCCCTGTTATTTAGAGTTATATATTGGCATAACCCTATCATTCAGCATATGGCATCTGGCATCAGTGTAACTTTCAATGCCAGATATCCTAAGGCAGTTATAATATTGTAATATTGCAATTGGAATTTTTAATTTTAACCTAGCCTGGTTAAAATTAACCTACTAAGGTTAAAAGCCTTAGCTTTGCTTCCTAAAAAGGCTTTAAGACAACCATGTTCTATAAAAACAGCTGAATTAAAAATGTCATATTAAAAAGGTGTTGAAGAAGCCACATGAAATGACATAAACCCACCAACAGCTATTAAATACAGAGAAATCTCCAATAAGCAAGAAGATCTCAAGCTTTGAATTTTTCAACTAGGTGAGTATATTCAGGGGTATCATCATTACATGCTTGCCTTGTTCTTGTCCTTCTTGGATTCTCCATTTTTGGAGGCAAGGTGTTAGGTTAGATGGACCTTTGGTCTGACTCAGCTTAGCCATTCTTGTGCTACTTCAAGCCACCCACATAATCATACTTTTTTTTCGCTGACATTGATGAGAGAAGTATCTCATGTTGATAAGTTAAGTCAAAGCAAAAAAAAAAAAACAAACTTAAAAAAATCTGTACTGTTTTAGTCATATGCATAAGGAAGAATCTGGATGTCATGCTTGCCATAGAAAATGTTCTCTCACCTTCAATAAGAAATCTGTTTTCTGTTTTCTTAAAAATGGATGTGGGTGTTACAAACGGCAGTTCTTTACCGCTTTTAAAAATGAACACTTTCCATTCATTTAAGAAGAGACTATCAGAAAATATATTATTACCAAGGGTTGGTAGGAGGCAACATCAAACAGCATGTCAGCTCTGAAAGAGAAATGAACCATGGAAACAGACTGAATGCAGGAGCCGACCGCTGAGGTTCAGCACGGAGGACAGGAGCATCCCACCGAGGCCACGGCACAGAACGGCAGCTGAGATCTTCAGGTAGGCTGAGAAATGGCTCAGCCCCTCCTGGCTACTGCACCACTGCTCCATTCCAGGTCTGCGTGTGGCTATGTGGCCTGGCACTGCAAAGACCACCCATGGCAAACCCGGGCAGCGTGAATTAGCTAAAGTACATACCAGCCTCCCCTGATTTTATGTGTCCGTGTGCGATATCTGATGGACACAGGCAGATGTAGAACAAAACAGCCTGGTATGGCATAAAACCAATTTGCTGACTCCTTCTGAACAGCTGGAATTGGCACAGTGCTTTTACGTCAGAGGAACAATTTACAGCATTGTTGAACCCTGCGTTTGAGCACATACTAGGATACCTAAAGCCAGTTCCACTGTATGGTCACTGCAAAAAGAAATTGTGGCCTTTGTACCTAACCTGTTACAGCCATGCAGGAGTTACTCTGGATTTATGAGTATGCAAACACACCAGGATGATCTGCTTTGTTTTGCTGCCCTGGGCACGTCTGTGTCTGTCCCAACTTACCAAAGCTCTGCAAGTCTTTCCATGTAATACACATTGCCTTGCGTCAGTCTGCTAAAACTGTATGAATGAAAGTAAATGACACAACTAAAATATTAAATTCCTTAGATGTTGAAATTCACACATAAAATTCAAGGAGTACAACATATTTCATTACAAAAGCACATCAATTCCATGAGAAAAGTAATGTATAAAAGTCTTCGTTACAAAGTGAAATACTGTCCAGGGAGTTGGAAAACGCCAGAAAGAATATTATTTGTGCAGCTTTTATTTTGCCACTATAACACCCTACTTATTTGCAATGAAAATTATTATTTTTCCAAAGAACCCCTGCTTTGTTCAGTGCACTGAACAGGCAGTGCTCAGGGAGATGCCTGTTCAATATTTCTTTTTATCATCATCTGAAAGCCCATAGTTCAGTGTTTTATTTACAGCGGATTGCACAGACTCCGCTCAGGCACAGAATATCACATCTCCTCATTGCTTTTACTATCGCAATCATCCTTGCACTACAGTGTACTTAATTTCTTTTTGATTAGTATTTCCTACAACTCCTATTACAGCCACATCCTTGCACTTTTGCACACCAAATCTTGATTTCTTTTGGGTCAAAAGGAAACATAACCAAACACTGGCAACAAACTCCTTCCTTGAAGAGACAGGAAGTACACAGCTGCAATGATCTCATGAGCAATGGGAGAGGCAAGCTTGAGTCTCTTAGGCTATAGAAGAAAATGAAGAAACATCCCTCAGTTCCTACACACCATGACCAGATTTTGACAAAAGCAGGCCTGACTGATATTTGGTGTGGCACTCACATCTGCAGGTACCGTGTATGCCGCAAGGATCCTGAAGAAAACCTGAAGGTGTTTCCCACTCGTGCTCCCTAAGAGGGACACATGGGGCTTCTCAGACTCCTCAAAGCAGGCAGCAGTAATGCACGTGCACAGAGACTCCTCAGACACCTTACATATCACAGCTACGGCTTCCAATGACAGAATTGAGCAAGGTTTTGAGTATGAGATTCCCAGACTTGGTACTCACTCCTTATGGCTTGGGGCCTCAGATTACTTCATTAATACCAACAACTTTTGTAAATCAGGTCACCCCTTTTCTGTTTCATCTGGAATTCTGAACTGGAACAATACTTTAAAATATCAGCATCTTGAAGATTTAGTTATTTATCTACCTTAGAGTCTTGCTGTGTGTACCTATTTCAAGTGTGCATGGCCCAGGACAATGAAATCATTGTTGTTTTGAAAACCATTACTACTAAATATTCCACTTCCAATAGAGATTCAATTCAACAGATACTTTAACAGACATTTTGTGGGTATTTTATGGAGATTTTGTAGGGGTGGTCCATGGACTAAGGGAACGATATCTGCTTATTATATCAAAGGATGGGAAGGGGGAGTGTGGTGAGTAATGAAGTTATGTTGATTAGCGTGGTGTCTGGGTATGATGAAAATGGTCTGGAGTAATGGGTGGAATTGCTGGTTTCAGCTGGGGAGAGTTAATTTTCTGCATGGTGGCTGCTATAGGGCTGTGTTTTGGATTTGTGCTGAACACAGAGTTGATAACACAGAGGTGTTTTTGTTATTGCTGAGCAGGGCACACACAGAGCCAAGGCCTTTTCTGATTTTCCTACTGCCAGGCTGGTGAGGAAGCTGGGGATGCATGCGAGGTTGGGAGGAGACACAGCCAGGACAGGTGACCCCAACTGACCAAAGGGATATTCCAGACCACGTGACATCATGCTCAGTATGTAAAGTGGGGAAGGTAGAAAGAAGAGGCATTTGGAGTGATGGTGTTTTGTCTTCCCAAGTTATTCTTACATGTGATGGAGCCCGGCTCTCCTGGAGGTGGCTGAACA
>WAAG01068030.1:35251-48264 GCA_013390105.1 Tichodroma muraria
TTTGTTCCCTCAACTACGGACCTGGAAGGGCTAAATTTCCGGGTAAATTTGTGGCCTTTTGCTGTGGATTTTTGTCTCGATGCCGGGGTTGCGCTGAGCTGCCCCGGGATGTCGCCTCGCCCCCTCCCCGCGGGACACGCGGCGGCTCGGCCCTTCCCTGGATTTCTCTGTGCCTGTTCCGATGGAGAGCAGTGCTCTGGGATGCTCTGGGATGCTCTGGGATGCTCTGGAGCCCCACCTCCCTGCTGGCTGTGTCCCTCTTCCTCCTGGGACAGGAGCTGGATCCGGTGCCCAGCCAGAGGCGCTGCCGAGCCTCGTGTCCCCCTTGTCCTTCGGCGTTTCCCGCTGCTGACATCCGTGGGAGAGGAAAGAGCCCCATGCCCCAGCTCCAAGCTGCTTCTGAGGGCCAGGAGCTCGAGTTCCAGGTTTTGGAAGCTCAGCCTTTTTTTTTGTTTGTTTGTTTTTTGGTGCTGTCATGTCCTGTTGAGCCGTGACCCTGTTGGGAGCGAGGCCACGTGTCCCGAGTCTGAGTGGTGCCATGTTTGTGTCGCAGAACGTGGAGTTCTTGGCTTGCTGTTGCACTATAAATTCCAAGTGTGCCACACGCTTCAATCCACTGGTTTTTCTTTTCGTTTTGGAAGTCCTTGTGCTCGTCTTCCATTCTTTTCGTCCGCCCCGTCCCTTGTGTCACCTGTAACTGAAAGGAAACCCAAGTAATATATTTTTATATGTATAACAAATGACTTTATTTCAAGGAAAAAAAACAACCCCCATCCCAAGTAATGTATCCCCTTAAATCCAGCTTTCATTTAGGGAAGTGAGAGAAGAAATTGTTTATATCTATATCTATCTATATATATATAAAAGTTAACTGCGTTAAGCTTTAAATAAAGTATTTAAATAAAGAGTTTCTAAGCTGTCAGTGTCACCCTCTGGGACAGCCCAGCTCCCTCTGGAGCCTTTGTAGGAACCTGCTGGAGTTGAGAAATACAAAATCCCTTTTCCCTTTTTCCCCAGAAAGGGAAAAGAGGATGAAATGTTTTCCATTTCCGTGGAGGACGAGGTGAGGGCCCTTTCCAGGCGGGTTAAATTCCAGGGAAGGTGCTGGGATGGGCTCTTTGTGCCTCGGGGGGCAGCAGCTCAGGGCTGGGGCTGTCTTTGGGTGCTGCCCAGGGCCACCAGCGTGGCCACGTGTCCCTGAGGGTGGGGTGGAAGAGCCTGTGAGCTCCTGGAATCAGGAGATTCCCCCCCGGAATTCCTTAAAAAATCCGGCAATCCCGTTTCGGTGGCTCCGCGAGTGCTTTGTGCTGGGAAACCCGGCTCGGATCGCTCAAGCTGCCGCTTGTCACCTCCTCCAGGTGATCGGGGCTGCCCTGGGCACATCCCGCAGGACGCTGGCAGCGGCGGTGGCGGGGCTGGGCTCGCACAGCACATCCCCCATCGCCCTTCCCCTCGTCCCGCTCATCCTGGAGGATGCTGCTCCTCTTCTAGGAAGCAGGAGAATTCCATGGGCCCCGAGGATGAGGAAGGATCGTGCTGATGGCAGCCGCACATTCCAGCCTGGAGCATCCCGCGCTCCGAGTCCCCTCGTGTCCCCTCTCGCCGGTGGCCGCGGCCCTGCTGGCTCAGCGGGCTGAGCTCCAGCGCCATCCCAAACTCCCCGGGAAGCTTTGGCAATGAAAAGCCGCTCTCAGCCCGTTGTTCGTTGTGGATTGTTCCGCGTTCGAGCCATTAAGAGGGAATTGTGCCGGCAAGCCAGGATGGAACTCAGGGATTCCAGCGTGCACGTCGTGTTCACGTCCCAGTGATTCTCCCTCTTTTCTGGAAAACTTCCCCAGAAAACGCACCAAGCCACCGGGACCCTTTGGGAATTCCGTAACTTTCGTTTTTCCAGGAGGAGCGGGAGCGCAGGGAAGGGCCGGGGCCGCGCTTGGCGCTGACCTCGCGGTCCCCGGAGCTCCGGGAGCTCAGGTGACACTTGGGGAATTCTCCCGGCGCAGTGTCGCAGCTTCCTCTAGCGGCCGTGGGGAAAACGGTTCCAGAGGAGGATCCGGGCTTGGACTGGGAAGTGAGGAGGGAATTGGGATCCGTGTTCTCTCGCCCCTTCGGTTCTGTGATTTGGGGTCTTTTTGGTTTGGTTTTTTTTAATTTTTTTTTTTCCTGTGGCTGTTTTATTTGAGGTGGGAAAGTTTCCCCAGTGTGTTGTATCCTTATGGAACCTCGTAAATGTGGATTTTATGGATTTTTCCATTGGAATGCACTTTCCCCATGGATGCACAGCAGCAGGTGCTGCTGGCTTGGATGGGAAACTGGATTGGGACACGCGGTGATCCCTCCTACCCCTCCAGCCATGGAATATCCTCCCACTTCACAGCGGAACCCTCACCCTTGGTGGATGTGTCCATGAATCTGCCTTTGGCTTTCAGGGATCCATCCCGGCTCTGTGCATCCAGCTGGCACAGCTGGGTAGGAAAAACCATCCCAAACCTGCTCTGGGGTGTGTCCCTGGAGCTGAGGGGATGCTCTGGCCTCTCCTCCTCTCTGTCCCAAGCTCAGATGGTTCAGCTTGGTGTTTTGGGAGCTGGAAAACTGAGGAAGGAGCTGCTTCAGTGAAACGTTTGCTGAGACTCTGGCTCTCAGAAAGGGTTTAGGCAGCAAAATGAGCAAAATGAGGTGAATTTGGGTGGTGGCTGAGCCCCGGGGGTGGGAGCTGGGCTGGAGGTTCCAGTGCTTGGCTGGGGACCGGGTCTGGGAGGCCCCACTGGGGACTGACCTGTCCTGGCTGGGCTCCTTCCTCCACTTGGAATTGTAATTTGGGGATGTCTCCTGAGCAGCCATGGGCTGAGCAGAGGCAATATCACTGCCCTGACCTTTTTAAGCGGTTCTTGTTCGAGCCTGAGTTAATCCATCACATTTCTTCCCCTGCTATTTCCTCCCTGGTGAATGCACAAATATTCCTCCCCTCTTCCCCTTCCCAAGGACCTGTGGATAGGAACAGAGCCTCTCCCCGGGCTCCATTGTCGTATGTGGGAGGGGTTTTTTTCTCTTTTAACCCATTTCAGGTGCCTGCTTTTCCCTCTGGGAACGAGGCTGGAATCCCTGTGAGCTCTGCCTGCCTCGCAGGGAGGGGAGAGGGAGGTGGTGAAGGTTAATATTAATATTAAAGGATCAGTATTTCTGCAGAGACACTCGAATGTGTTTGCTATTTCTGAGGAATTCTTGTTTTTATTACCTCAGCTGTGCTGTTTACTGGGAGAAGAACCAAACCAGGGGTGGCATTTCCAGCTCCCTGTTTTCTCATTGTCTCTCTGTGTGACGCTGCTCAGCCCTCTCAGGTGGAGGATCGTTAACGAGTGATACTTAATGAGCCCATTTCCTAATTCCAGCCTCTGTCTTTCTGGGAATTTTGTCTTTTCCCCAAACTTGGCTGGTCTGGAAATGCTGCTCACAGGCAGCAGAACAGGTTTGGGCTCCTGCTGCTGGAGGTGAATCCATTAGTGAGAACCCTGGCAGCTTTGAAGTTGGCAATTACAGGCCAGGGGATGGAAAAGGCTCGTTGCAAAGCTGGGATTGAATTTGTTTTCCTCCCCTAAGTGAACAGGATTTTTCCAGCTGAAAGGCCCAGATGCTTCAGCGTCACCTCAAGCTCCTCCTGTGCGACTCCTGTCCTTGTCACCTGTGCTGGTGCCTTGGCCACTGGACGTCTCTGGTGTGGCAGAGAGGCAAAGGTGCTCTGGGGACTCAGCTGCTCTGAGCCAGGGGCTGCTGTGCAGTTGTTCCTTTGGGTTATTCCCACGGAAATCCAGGCAGTGCCTCTCTGGAGAGCAGCTCTGTGACCCGAGGGTGGCTCCTGGTTTGCCTTGAAGTGTGGAACTCAACCGAACCAATGGAATGGGATGGTTGTCCCGGCTGGTGACCCACGGGGAGACCTTCACAAGACAATTCCTGGGGCTGCTTTCCCTCTGTCAGTTTGAAGCCATTTCCTTCGTCCTGTCTCTCCATCCCCTTGTCCAAAATCCTTCTCCAGCTCCCCTAGAGCCCCTTTGAAGTTCTGATCATCAAGAAGTGGCTGATCCTCACCTGGTTTGGGAATTTAAATGCCTGACCTGGAGCCCAACCATGTATTTACAGTTTATTTACCCATCTTTTCCTCGCAGGAAAAAGAGGAATCTTTATTTTGGTGTGATGGAAGCTATTCCTGTGTACTGTGAGCTCTGTTTTGGAAATAAAACCCTGAAAGCAGCTTGTGAAGGATCCGAGGGCTTGTGTGGGTTCATAAACACAGCTGCTCCGGGGGCAGAGAACCATGGAATCCCAGACTGGTTTGGGTTGGAAGGAACTTAAAAACCATCTCATTCCCCCCCTGCCATGGGCAGGGCCACCTCCCTCTATCCCAGATTGCTCCAAGTCCTGTCCGACCTGGCCTGGGATACTTCCAGGAGTGGGGCAGCCACAGCTTCTCCGGGAATTCCATCCCAACCCCTCCCCACCCTCACAGAGAAGAATTCCTTCCTAATATCAAACCTAAATTTCCTCTCTTTCAGCCTGAAGCCACTGCCCCTTGTCCCTCACTCCAGTTCCTGATGAGCAGCCCCTCTCCAGCACCTTGCAGCCCCTCCAGGTCCTGGAAGGGGCCGTGAGGTCTCCACAGAACCTTTCCTGCTCCAGGTTCCACAGGCTCCCCTTGAGTGCCGGGCTCACCCTCTGCAGGATCCCGGGAAAGGCGGCGGAGAGATGGAATTCCCTGAGCTGGAGCTGGGCCACCAAACCGACGCAGAAGAGAAACTGAAAGCAAAGGAGAGGGAAAGCCCGGAGCCGGGTCCCGAGGGAAATCCTGCGTGCGCCATCCCCGCTCCATGCGGGATCGCCGGATCTCTGCTGTTGGAAACTCTAAATCCGGAATTCCTGCTGGAGCAGCTCCCTCGGTGCTGCCCCACTTTGGGCCAGGAAGTGCCAAACAGTGGAATGGGTGCTGCAGAGGGCACCTTCTCCCCGTGCCCCGCGGGGCCGCGCCGGGAGCGGGCGCTCTGTTCCGATAACCGCGCTCCGCTTCCCGCCACAATCCGCGGGATTTTTATCCAACCCCCAGAACCCGATCTTTCCATCAATGCTGCTGGCAAACACGATAATTGCTGTGTGACAGGCTCGATATCCAGCGAAGGGCACGCAGCGGGTGCTCCCGAGGGAACGGGATCCGTGCGGAGCGCTGGCGCGGGATGAGCGGCGAGAGCGGTGACAGCCGGGTGGTGGAGAAGGTGTTTCTGTCTTGCTTGGACTTGGGATGCAAGCAGGCCTGGAGGAGCTCTGGAAAACATCTGGATAACAGCCCCTTTGCCAGGAAATATTTCGACCAAAAAAAGCTTTGGTTTGTTTGCTAGGAAATATTTAGATCGTGCCCAAACCCATTTTGGTCCATTTTCTAGAGAGTATTTGGGTTATAACTCAGAATATTTCGGTTGGTTTGGGTGCTTGTTGGCAATTTGGGAAGTGTGTGGCCGTGGTTTCCTGTTTTCACAGGAAGAAAAAGCAAACAAGGAATTTTCTGAATTTCTGGGCTGGTGGGAGGATGTGGAGTGTGGGTTAAACCCCGAGGGTGGGTTGCACCTTCCTGGGGGTTGCAGCGCCTGCCTTTGGATATGGGATGGGGAGGGAATCGTGTGCTCCACAAAATAAAGGAATGGAAAAATGGGTGATTTCTGTCCAAATAGTGAAAGCAGGAGCAGGTAGGACATGGAAATGAGCTCGTGTCCTGGAGTGAAGTCTGGGATAATGAGGAGGAGGAGGAGAAGGCAGGATGGCACTGGGGATGGCCTCAGAGCAAATCAGAGAAGGAACCTGGGGACCGGCCTGGAGGAAACGAGAGAAGGAACCTGGGAACCACCTTGGAAAAACCAAGAGAAGGAACTTGGAGACTATCCTGGAAAAAGCAAGAGAAGGAACCTGGGAGCCACCCTGAGGAAATGAAAGAAGGAACCTGGAGACCACCGTGGAAGGAACGAGAGAAGGAACCTGGGGACCATGCTGGAAAAACCGAGAGAAGGAACCTGATGGGCTCCATCTCCTCGCCCCGTGTCCCGGGACAGCCTCTCCGCCTCCATCCCGCTCTCTCCAGGGGCGGAAGGAGGGCAGACAAAAGCGTTTCCCTCCCGCGCCAAGAGCCGCGGGTCCCTTTGTCCTGGGGCAAGGCTGGCGCAGGTTTTGGCGAGCGCGGCCGCGGCCCAGCGCGGTGACGTCGGGTCCCCCGTCCCCGATAAGCGCTGCCCCCTTATCGGCTCGCTCCCCTTTGATCTCGCCCCCGAGGGCGCCGATTCCGCAGAATCCTCGTGCCCGAAGCACAAAGCAGCCCTTGAGGCCGGGGCTGCCGCGGGCGCTAATGGAAAGCGGAGGTCGGCAGATAAGAGCCGGCGCTGCCTCCCGGCATAAAAGCGGGAGCCCGGGCGGCCCTGCCCGGGTCCGCCGCCTCCCGAGGGCTGAGCGTGGACTGCTCGGCACCATGAAGTGGCTCCCGGTGGTCCTGGCTTGCCTGCAGCTGGCGGAGGGGGCGGTGAGGTGCGGGAGCGGCGCGGGAGGAGCGCGGAGAGGGCGGAGAACGCAGCGCGATGCTGAGGATGCGGAGCCGCTGGGACCGCGGCGTCCTGCAGCTCCGCGGGGCGGTCAGAGACCTGGAGAGCTCCTGGGGCGTGGGGAGCAGCTCCAGGGATATGGGGAGCAGCTCCTGGGGCATGGGGAGCAGCTCCTGGGGCATGGATAGCAGTTCCTGGGGCATGGGGAGCTCCAGGGGCATGGGGAGCTCCTGGGGCGTGGGGAGCAGCTCCTGGGGTATGGAGAGCAGCTCCTGGGATGTGGAGAGCAGCTCCTGGGGCATGGAGAGCTCCAGGGGCATGGGGAGCTCCAGGGATATGGGGCGCAGCTCCTGAGATATGGGGAGCAGCTCCTGGGGCATGGAGAACAACTCCTGGGGCATGGAGAGCTCCAGGGGCATGGGGAGCTCCAGGGATATGGAGGGCAGTTCCTGGGATGTGGATAGCAGCTCCTGGGGTGTGGAGAGCTCCAGGGATATGTGGAGCAGCTCCTGGGGCATGGGGAGCAGCTCCTGGGGTATGGAGAGCAGTTCCTAGGGTATGGGGAGCAGCTCCTGGGGAATGCGGAGCTCCTGAGATATGGAGATCAGCTCCTGGGACATGGAGAACTCCTGGGGCGTGGGGAACAACTTCTGGGATGTGCAAAGCAGCTCCTGGGTTGTGGAGAGCAGGTCCTAGGGCATGGGGAGGAGCTCCTGGAGCATGGGGAGCAGCTCCTGGGGCACGGAGAGCTCCTGTTGTAGCTCAAAGGAGCCCAGAGAGCTGAGCCTTTGAAAACGCCCGGATCTCCTCATTTCCTGCTGTGTCCTGTTGCGTTTTGTCCGTCTCCGTGCAGGATCAGTCTGAAGAAAGGCCTGTCCATCCGGGACAAGATGAGGGCAGCTGGGGTGCTGGATGATTTCCTGAAGCACATTAAATACGACCCGGTGAAGAAATACCAGCCCAGCCAGGGCTCCGTGGTGAGGGAGCCCATAACCAACCACCTGGACGTGAGTGCCCCCCGCCCCCCAACCCGTCCTTCCTCCCTCCCAGCTGCCACAGCAACCTGGACACCCCTGATTGTCCACTCCAGGACAATCCAACCCTGATTTCTCACTCCAGGAGTGAGAAATTGTTTTTTCCCCCCACTCTTAAATTGCTTTTTCCCCCCACTCTTTTAAGCTTCTTTTTAAACCTCGAGGAAGTTTACCCCCAGCCACAGAGAGCGAGGCTTTTCTGTATGAAACAAACCCGCAATAATTATTGAATATTTCAGTTTTTGGGGGGAGTAAAAGTAGGATGAGAGCTCAGTCTGCTCCTGCCTGGCTGGGTCTGAGATGGGGGACGCCAGGGGCAAGCCTGGCCTGTCCCTGAGCCCGTGGCCAATGGAGATTCCCTGTTTTTCCCAGTCCTCCTACTTTGGGGAGATCAGCATCGGGGAGCCCCCCCAAAAGTTTTTGGTGCTCTTCGACACCGGCTCCTCCAACCTGTGGGTGCCCTCCACGGACTGCAAGAGTCCTGCTTGCTGTGAGTACCCCCGGGATGCTGTGAGCAGAGCTGTCACTGCCCCTGGGAGTAATTAGTACTCGCTAATTAGCAAAACCATCCCAGCACTGCAGGGCTCGAGGCTCCATGCCTTTCAGAGCATCCCAGATGACCAAGCCAAGACGGGTTTAGGTGCCAGTGGGTGTCCAAAGCCACGTCCTTGTCCCGGTTCTCCCACGTCCTTCCCCGGTCGTGCTGGGGACACCGCGATGCCGGACCAAGGGTGACCCCGGGGTGCTGATCTGGGATAGCTGGAGCCTTCCTGGGCAGGCTCAGAGCCCCCTGCCTGGCTAAGGGCAAGGATGGCCAAATCCCCACAGCCAAACCAGGAATCTCAGGGGGGCTCCCCGGCCATCTGCAGCCGGGCAGAGGGAAGAGGAAAACCGGGAATTGCGGGGTTGGTGTCGCACGGGCAGCAGAGCTCATCCCTCACGGCGGGAGAGTGAAATCCCTGTGGGGGCTTTGCCCCTGTGCTTGTGGCCCCTGTGATGCAAAAGGGAAAACACATTTGGGCAAAGAGCAGCTAAAACCCTTTATGGAGTTTGGAGTTATACACTAAAGAACTGCGGGATTACGAGTGTATGAAAAATAGAAAAGCTAAAATCCTAAGGCATCACCTGGAGAGGGACGTGGCCAAAACTGGGATGAAAAACTGGAAGCTGAGAGAGAACCACGGGGCAGAGGAGCAGCCTGTCCCCATCCCCAGGACCTGCTCCCTGGGGATTATCCCAAAGGAGCACCCAGCAGTGAAATCCCACTGCATCACAGGACCCGCCGGGGCAGAGGAGCAGCCTGTCCCCATCCCCAGGACCTGCTCCCTGGGGATTATCCCAAAGGAGCACCCAGCAGTGAAATCCCACTGCAGCACAGGACCTGCTCCTTGGGAATTATCCCAAGGGAGCATCCCCAGGACCTGCTCCCTGGGGATTATCCCAAAGGAGCACCCAGCAGTGAAATCCCACTGCAGCCCATTCCCAGGGCTTTTCCCTGTTCTCTCTCCCCCAGTCAACCACGCCAAGTTCAAGCCCGGTGACTCGGCCACCTTCTGCCCCAGTGGCCAGTCCTACAACGTGTCCTACGGCAGCGGCTCCGTCACCATCGTGCTGGGCAAGGACACGCTCAGGGTGAGTGCTGCCCGTGCCATCCTGCCCTCCGCTGCTGGGGCCTGGCTGGGTGTCCCCATGGAACGAGCCCAGGAGCAGCCTAAGGGCCGATCTCGTTGTCCTGTGTTGGACAAACCCCGGGCAGAACCGTTTATCACCCCCCTCAGTCACCCAGCTGGCCTTTGGCGGGGTTTTAACCCAAATCCTGTTTTTTTTTCCCCAGTTTTCCCCTCTGCCTGGTGCTGTGTGCCCCTGCATTGCTTCCGGAGCTGCAGCCACCCCTCAGGTTTGCCTGGCTGACCTCGCATCCCTTTCCCCTGCAGATCCAGAGCATCACTGTCACAAACCAGGAGCTCGGGCTCAGCCAGGAGGAGCCCACCCAGCCTTTCTACTTCGCGGATTTCGATGGGATCCTGGGCATGGCCTACCCCTCGCTGGCAGTGGGAGGGATGGCCACGGCTCTGGAGGGGATGCTGGAGCAGAACCAGCTCGCCGAGCCCGTCTTCAGCTTTTACTTCTCACGGTAAAAACCTTTCAGGGTGCTCTGCATGGCCTGGTGTCACAGAATCCCAGAATCACCAGGATGGAGGAGACCTCCAGGATCATCGAGTCCCACCCAGCCCTAACACCTCACCCAGACCATGGCACCGAGTGCCACACCCAGGCTGTTTTTAAACACACTCAGGGATGGTGACTCCACCACCTCCCCGGGGAGATCATTCCAGTGCTTTATCACTCTTTCTGTGAAAAACTTTTTCCTAATATCCAGCCTAGATTTCCCTTGGCACAGTTTAAGACTGTCCCCTGTCTGCATATCCTGGTGTCCCCTGTCTGCATGTCCTGCTGTCCCCTGTCTGCGTGTCCTGCTGTCCCCTGCGTGCACGTCCTGCTGTGCCCTGCCTGTCCCCATGAGGGCTCCTTGGGGATTTCTCCCTCTCTAGCCCACGTTTGTCGCACGGATTTCCTGATCTCTGCTGCTGTGACTCTGGTTTTTTTTGCAGTCAGCCCACCTACGAGTACGGGGGAGAGCTCATCCTCGGGGGCGTCGACCCTGGGCTCTTCCAGGGGGACATCACGTGGGCGCCGGTGACACAGGAGCTTTACTGGCAGGTGGCACTTGAGGAGTGAGTGGTGTTTGTACCTCTGGCCGTCACCCCCCGGCTCAGCTGCAGCTTTGCGGGGCTCGAGGCTCGGTGCTTTGGGTTTAGGGGCCAGCAGGTGCCCAAAGCCTTGTCCTTGTCCCCGTCCTGCTCCCAGGTTTGCCATCGGGCAGTCAGCGACCAGCTGGTGCAGCCAGGGCTGCCAGGCCATCGTGGACACGGGGACGTTCCTGCTGACCGTGCCCCAGGAGTACATAGAGAGCGTCCTGGAGGCCCTGGGAGCCCAGGAGACCAGCTATGGGGTGAGTGTGGGGATTTTGGGGGGTCTGGAGCAGTGGGGAGCCTGCAAGGGAATCAGAGCTCGGGGCCCGACTAGATCCCACAAAACTCACGTGGCAGCTGCAGGACAAGGGACTGCAGGTATGACAGGAGGATGAGGGGACATCAGGCTGAGAAAGGTGGGGATGTTCAGCCTGGAGAAGAGAACATTACATGGAAACCTCACAGGCCGTTCCAGGATCTGAGGGGGCTACAGAGAAGCCAGAGAGGGACTTGGGACAAGGGCCTGGAGTGACAGGACAAGGGGGAGATGGGTTCAGATTGAAAGAGAGGAAATTTAGGTTTGATACAAGGAAGGAATTCCTCCCTGTGAGGGTGGCAAAGCCCTGGAATGGATTTCCCAGAGAAGCTGGGGCTGCCCCTGGATCCCTGGAAGTGTCCCAGACCACGCTGGAGCACCCTGGGATGATGGAAGGTGTCCCTGCCCATGGCAGGGGGTGGCACCGGGTGATCTTTAAGTCCCCTTCCCGCCCAAACCACTCCATGATTCCACGGTGTGGCACCGCCAGGGGCCGGAGCGTTTGTCACCCTGTCACACGACGGCCTCTGTCCCCTCGCTGCCACCTCCTCCCGTGTCCCTGTCCCCACAGTACGCGGTGGACTGCAGCGACACCCAGAACATGCCCGCCATCACCTTCGTCATGGGCGGCGCTCCGCTCCCGCTCTCCCCCTCCGCCTACGTCCTGAACGTACGTGTGGGATTCCTCCCGGGAGCTCCCGAGGCTCCCTGGAGCCTCGAGCCGGGAGCCCGGAGCCCCCTGGGCCCGTCGGAGGTGCTGACCCCCCCGTTACCCCCTCCTGCAGAGCAATGGCTACTGCACCCTGGGCATCGAGGTCACCTACCTGCCCTCCCAGGACGGGCAGCCCCTCTGGATCCTGGGGGACGTTTTCCTGAAGGAATATTACACCGTCTTCGACATGGCCAACAACCGCGTGGGCTTCGCCCTGTCGGCCTAGAGGTGGCAAATTCCAGCCCCTCTCCGTGGAGGGCCAGAGCGTCCCCAGGGACCTTTCCCGTTCCCATTCCTGTCCCCACCGGAGCGTCCCCAGGGACCTTTCTGTTCCTTCCCCGTCCCCATGTCCCTCGGGGTTTCTGCGCCACTGTGTCCTCACCGCCCCCTGTGACAAATAAACCCTAATTTCCCAAACGGTCTCTGAGCCCCTGGGTTTGTCGGGAGCAGCCTGAGGGGTTCCCTGGTTTCTCCAGCAAGGTAAGGTATCCAGCTGGGATAAGCTCCTGGCCCTGGGATAAAGCCCCAGGGATGGGCAGTCCCCACCTCCAACCCTCGGGAGACCTCAGGGGGGAAGCTCCTGAGCTCGCCTGCAGCTGGAAAAGGTTTGCCAAAGCCCTGTGGTTTATCCCAGCGGGAATCTGAGGCCGTGAGGTGAGTCACGACACCCAAATGACCCCTGAGCCCCGACCTGCGGCTGTTCAGCCTGGGAAAACTGCACTGGGAATATCAGGGATCGGGGTGGAGGTGTGGCCGAAGGGGACGGGGAGCACCCGGGCGGGGGGAGGTCGGGTGACGCCGCTCTTCCCCAGGACCCGGAGGGGTTTCTCAGAAGTTCTTCACCCCCGGAGCTCATCCTCAGACGCGTTCACGGCTCTGTCACCTCCCGGGAGAAGGACACAAAAGTGCTCCGAGTTTGTGGCAAAATATTGACACGGGCTGAGCGCTGAGACCGAGATTAAGCGGCGCGGACAGCAGGGAAGAGCATTCCTCCTCCTCCCCTCCTCCTCCTTGTCCTCGTCCTCCTTCCTCTTCCCTCTGGAATGGGAATTTTCTGCTGAAAACAGAGCTGTGGTGGCAGGAGGGGACAGGCAAAGGCCGGCCCCGTCCCTGCTGGCCTTTGCTGTCCCCTTTGCTGTCCCCTTTGCTCCCTGCAGGACCTGCCCAGGCCAAGGCAGACCCATCAGGATGCCACGGAGGAGCAAGGGAAACTTTGGCGGCTTTCCCGAGCTTCTGAGGATTCCGAGCACCATTCCGTGCCCAAAACCTTGGGCGGCAGCAGCCAGCAGGTCTGCAGGCTCCTGAAACACGGCTGCTCCTGCCCATTCCCAGAAGACCAGCAGCAGGAATTTCCTTTTGCTGGAAGGGGTGTGTGTGGTTTTGGCTGAAGGTGGGAGAAAAAGCCTTTAACTCGGTGATAACGACAGCATTTTTATCGGATGTCCCGGATTTGGTCTCGGTATCAGGCGCTGAGCTGGGTGAGGAGGGAAATCGGGGTGGGCGCGGTGACGAAGCCGAGGGTGGGAGCAGGGATTGAGGGCAGGAGGAAGGAGCTGGGCACGGAGCTGGCCATTCCCAGCCTGTCCCGGCCCCGGAGCTGCCACCGAGCCACCGCCACCGCCGGGGACAGGCGGG
>WAAG01068033.1:12215-59966 GCA_013390105.1 Tichodroma muraria
CTCCGGCCGAGGAACGCTGCTGGGGTTCCTCCTCCCCTTTCCCCGCAGCCGCCGTGCCCCGCCTGTGCGCGCCCTCCCCGCCCGGGCCGCCCGCCCATCCTCCGGGGTCGTGCGGCGGAGACTGTCCCCCCCACTGTGCCCGTTCCCTGGGGGCGACCTGCAGCGGGGATCGGCTCTCGCTTCGCTGCGGGCCCTGCTGCTTTCGGTGGGGAGCAGTCTTTCGAGCACAACGCGAAATTGTTCATACGTCACTCTTAGTGACTGTGTGGCATCGAAGTTCTTCCAAAAGTCCAAGTCAGAATTGGGATCAGGAGAGAAGGGAAAGTCTTCAGCAAAACACGTGCTCCTTTCTTAAGACATGAAATAATGTTCTTCTGATCTGCTTCATGGCCCCCAACATCCCCTTTGAGGAGGACCAACGCGGTCTTGCCCGGCTGTAACTTGCTCGCATGTGGAGGGGTTGCAGACCCAGAGGTCACCCAAAGCCCTGCGAGCAGGGCGCCCTCGGAGCACCCGTGCTGGTTTGGTGCCCCTGGAACAAAGCAATGTGTTTGGGGTTTGCAGCTTCTAACATTTCTTATTTATTTATTTTCAAATGTTTGCGTCCATGCAGGACCTGCCTATATTAACCTGGGCTCAGCCTCTGATTTATATATTCACTGTCTTACTTTTTTTGGGTTTCTTTAAAGCTTGCTATTTAAAACCCACCCACGTATTCATTTTCTGACTGTTTGGTAGCTTCAGAATTCAAATTAACGATGTGCAATGTTTCGTCAAATGACCTGTGGGCATGAATGCCAGCAGAAATGTCTGAATAGCTACAATGCAAACGTGTAAATGCTTCCGAAATTCAGCTCTGAAACTCAGCTCCGGAGAGAGAGCTGAGAGCTGCTCCTTTCAATCTGGCGAGGTATGTGGTGAATTTACATCTGACATGTTTTGTAGAATGGCAGTAATTCTGGTCCAATTGACAGTATTATTAAACTGGCCAAAGTTTGGTCCTGTAAAGTTTGACTCCACTTAAATAACTGATTGATTGACTGACAAGTGATAACTGAAAAAGGGGTTTTCCTAGAGGTGAGCCTATTTGATTGCACTGTGTACTACTATTATTAGTTCAGTCTAATGGCTAGAGGGTACTCCTTACAATAGTAAGTGTAATTGTACTTCTCCAAAGTGAGCTATTGAAGGTTACTTGATTTGTGGTAAAGCCAATAACAGGGTTACAAAGCGAATTGCCAGGGGAGAGAGGCCTTGGGCTCTACTTCCCTTCCAAGACGCCAGGTGGATTCTTTAGGAAAACAATGGAACCTCCATACCCCTGGCACCCCCTGAGCTCGGCCTGGGTTGAAAGAATGAATGGAGAAATAAAGAAACACCTTTTCAAGCTGGTGATAGGAACTAAGATGCCATGGGTACGGGCACTGGAATTCCTTACCCTTGTAAGTCTCAGCCTAGTGGGGGGGTGGAAATAAGTGATGTATATTTAAAACAATATGTGGCCAGGATACTGTCTGCTCTTTTCTTGTGGCTGCAGGAGCTGAAGTTGGGCACTCTCCTGATAAGAAGAAGAGATGGAAAAGCCAACAAGGCATTGCTTTGTAACATTGCACTTGTTCCTGTAGTGCCAACAGCAAAGTTTAAATGGATGTTGAACCCCAGGCTATGGCTTCTGAAAGGCTCGGTTTTTTGTTGTTGAATTTGGAATATGTAATTTCTCTAGAGTAGAGCATAAAACTTTCTGCACTTGGAAGCGCAGAGCACTTGCCCTTAGTATCATGGGGATTGGTAAAGTTCTCCTAAACCTTTGATTTTTCCGGTCATGTTTGGGAGGGGACTGCAGCCTGGAATCTCGTAAGTTTTGGGAGAGTTTGAGGTTGGAAGTTCTTGTGTTATAAGTGCTTTCATTTAAACGCTTCTGCGGGGCTGATAGGCATTATCACCTGTGGTGTGATCTTGGTAATTATGGATAGCAACAGGGCATCATTGTTAGAACTTGGTGCTAAATGAAACTGCTTTGATTAGTTGTAAATCCCTAAGATTTTTCTAGTGCTTTGAGCTGAATTTTCATCTTTATCGGTTTAAGTGCCCACATAGGGGATCAGCAGAGGAAATTGAGTTGAGACTAATAGTTAACAATTTACCGTACATCATGGATTTTCGGTCAAGTGATAAAAGGCTGGCAGGAAATGAGAAATTGATATCTCAACTAAGAGTAAACATGTGTTAAGTGTAGCTTTTACAAGATTGTTTGATAAATTATGAATTGGTTTAGGCAGAGCACAGTCTGTACTGACATATTTTGGTTAGTTTGAAGCTGATAACACCAACGCTTGAAATAAGTTTATACATCTGGAGGCAGATCTGTGGCCAATGTAAATTGTCCTAGTGTTAATGATGTTAATTGGGTTCCAGCACTTTATGCTAATGGAAGTCTGCATTAATGTCTGTCATAAACAGTGTTTTTTATTCTTGGAGTATGAGTCTGAGAAACAGCTGGGATTAACTTTGAAGGTAACTAGATTTTTGTTACGGAGGATTTTACGCAAATGAGTAATTTTTCAAGCTTAAATAGTAGTTAGATTTGAGATGAAACATATAAGTTACCTTGTTACTTTCCGAGAGGTGTTCAAAGAGAGATGTTAGAAGTTTTGGGCTTAAATTGTGTCCTCATTCTGCAAAAGCTTTTGTAAATGCTTCACTTTGGGCGTGATTTCCCTGATACCAGTAGCACTGCTCACATATCGCAGTCAGCGTGTGCAGCCTTGGATGCTGAAAAGTGTGTAAGAATGTTTGTGCAGTGCTTTAAAGATCTCCTGTCTATACAGCAAGAAATTATTTTGTTTAGGTTATCTAAAAAAGTGCTTCTAAACTGTAGTGGTAGAGGATCTGCCCAGCAGCACAGTCTGTGTTTGCTGAGGTGAAGCCAGACTGAGCACAGCAGCCTCGCTGCACTGCATTTCCTAAATCGATGTTAGGGGTGGACATAACTGGGTTACTTTCTGTTGCAGATCCGTGTTTGTATATTCCCCGTTTCGCACACATGCTGGAGTTTGGGGATAAGAACCACGAGGTGTCCATGACGGCTCTGAGGCTGCTGCAGAGGATGAAGCGGGACTGGATGCACACGGGCCGCCGGCCCTCGGGGCTCTGCGGCGCGGGTATGCCACAGCCTGGCTGTGTCCCTTCCCCCCTTTCCAGCTGGGGTGGGAGAGCCTGGAACAAATGAGGACTTCCCCTTTTCATTGGTGATATCCACCTTCTAGGGGTTTTGTTCTGTCAGGCATCTACAGATTATATAAGTTTTCATCAAAATAGTTTCTGAAACTATAACTTCATTTTTGCCCTTGCTCCTACAGTACTTGCTCAGATCCTTTGTAGCTTGCAGTTTGAATTTTTTTTTGAGGTCCTTTCTGGTGCTTTTCTTGCCCCCACTCTGCAGGCTCTAGCTGCTAAAAGGTTTTTTTGTCAGCTAAAATGACACCATTAGTGCAAGCACTTTGATTTGTGTCTTTACACAGAGTCTTATGCAAGAAGTGCCCTCTTTGACCTGTTCTGTGAAATTACGTTTCTGTCTTTCTTCATCTTTTTCCAAGATCCATCGCTGTCATGATGCTTGCATAAAACCTATGGGTTTGGGAGGGCCAGGTTAAAAGATAGTAGCCAGTGGGGTCAGAGTAACAAAGACTGTAGGTAGTCACGGAGTTCATGTATGTGCTTCATTTTATTTGAAAGATCTTACATGTGTATGCATGAATGAGAAGTAATGCTCAAACCTTTTAGAACCCAGACCTATGCAATTTTTTTGACATTTCTAGCCACTTTTTGTTAATAGTATTTGATTGTTGCACATCGTTAAAAATTTGAGTATAGACTGTGGGAGAGCAGTCTGCTTTTTGATGTGCTATATGGGCTGTATCCATACAAGCAAGTAATTTAATTCAACAGACAGGGATCAATAGATGGAAGCAGGTGGGGCTGAGCCCCCTCCATCCATCCATGCAAACATGCAGCTCACGTGTTGGACTGTGGACTGAGTTTGGTTTGGTTCCCTGACTTAAAAGTCTGAGCCACACATAGCTCGAATGACCAGTTGTTAGTTCAGCCCTGATGCTCCCGTTAGGAGCACTTTAAACTCATGCCAGAATTTGAGCTCTGGTTTAGTTTCCTCTATAAAAAAGCATGTTTTTATGCTTAAAACTGCTCTGTTCAGTGAGCTACTGCATGATGAGTGGGGGTGGTGCTTCAAAATAGAGCTAGTGCTCTGAATCAACACCCCATGTAAATGCAACTGGTTATCTGGCTGTGTAGAGGGTTCTTGCAGGAGAGCACTTGGGCACCAGCAAGACAGGCATAGTAGTGGCAGCAGTGAGACCAGCTTAGGCACATTCAGTGTTTCATTGGAGATCTTTTTATTCGGGAAAGAATTCAGTGAGTTCTGCTGAAAAGATGGTTACTGGAAATAAGTGATCATTGAAATGTTCCTGTGCTGTAGATAACCATGGCTTCCCAATTGTTAAAGCACAGAATTTTTCAGGGTGCAACTTGTGCTCGGCTTAATGGGTAGAAAGCAAAGTTTATGAAGTCAAGTCCATCACCAGTATTCAGGGACACAGCTGAGCATAGGCATTTACAGCTCTTCAGCTGAAGGCAGGAACAAAGAGGGTATAGTTACCTGACTGTTTTCTTCTTTTCTTCAGGAAATTTCCCTCTTTTTGGCATTAACTTTCCCTGCTTGTTCTCTAGCTCTGCTAGTGGCAGCAAGAATGCATGATTTCCGACGGACTGTTAAAGAGGTCATCAGGGTGGTGAAGGTTTGTGAGTCTACGTTAAGGAAAAGGTCAGTGCAGTCTTACTGCTTTTATCTTTTGTTTACAGTACTGAACAATGATACAGTCTAAAATAAATGTATATTGGACAAAAGCAGGTTATTTTCATAAGTGCCATGAAACAAATAAGTGTATGTTTTAGCTGGTCATTTTAAAGTACTAGCATGTTGCCTCTTATGTAAGGCCTCAAATGCTTAGCAAAGATGGTAAGCAGCACTATGCCTATTTAACAGGTGAAGACTTGAAGGCAAAATAATGCTATGTCAGTAATATTAACAGTATTGTCATGTCCTCAGAAAAAATAATTTATTGATTTTCAAAGCTGTCTGCTGTGAGAATTTTTTTTTCATTAATCCAGAAGCCAAGTGATGAAAAGGCTTGTCTTTAAGCTGTTATTGAAGAGAACTTTTCAAAATATTTTGCTGAAATGTTTGTTTTGGTAGTGTTGCACTGCTAATAAAGAGAAGACAGCGCAGTGAATCTCATCATAAGTTCAGTGAAGGATCCCCTGAAAGTGGGAATTTTCCAAGTACCTTTTGTGTGTTTATTTTTTTAAAGATCAAGTAGTATTTTCCATGGTTTAATGATGTAAGCAGTTTCTGTCATTTTACTTTTGAAAAGTTGTAACATACTCTTTCCCTGTATGTTGAGTTAAAAATGACCTAACTGAAATACCATGATTTCTGTTGCCCACAGGTGGAAATTTTTCTATCACAGGTATATTTTGATGTTTGTTCCCCCAAGATCTGTCTTTGGAAAGCTTCCTTAATGTCTCTCTTCACCTTGCTGGGATCAGCTTAAGCACATCCAAATGAACCTAATAGTTGTTAAAAATATTCACTTATTAATTTTGGAAAATGTTTTTGCCCCAGATCTTCATTGGTGGAACAGGAATGATGCTATTTTCCAGCTATGCATGGGTGGTATGGGGATCAATTTAAAGTACTTTAAATGTTTCAAGGTACTACAACTATAATGAGGAAGCAGTACCAATGCCACTTTTTTTTTCTCTGGCCAAAAGGTCATGTGTTTTAGTTGTGCATTTTGTATGATTAATGAGTTATGCACCACAATCTACTCCAAGGTGCTTTGGTTAAATAGCTGAAGAGTTTGTACTTAGTAAGAAAATAAGCATAATAAATTAGAGTTGGAAGGAAAATTAATTTGAACAATTGTTTCAAGCGAGAAAATCTTACTTCAAAATTCATGCTTTGAAATGTTTACTCAAGTAACACACATCAAATGAAATGACAGCCTTATTTACTTTGACAGGGTAAACGTGACAGCTGAATTATTTTCAGGCAGCTATAATTACAACTATTTATCACGAATCTATAAATTTGATTGATGTTTTTCAAATAAGAGCATGTTATATAGTATTTAACGAAGGCAAATAAAAAAAATACCTTTGAATAACTTTCTGCACTCTAGTTTTTTCCTCTTCTTTCAAGAATTCCTTTCAAAATGCCATCAAATAGAAGTTGTCTAAATGAATAAGAACTTATTTCACATTCTTAAAATTTCCTTCTCAGTTCGATGTGGAGTTTTATTTCCTTTTAATTATAAATACTCTGGTTGGTAAAGAGTAGCTGCTGCTATGTTTTATAAAGGTGTTGGATGCTGAGCTCACTGCTGGTGGCTTTGCCCTGACAGCTCTGGAAGTGAAACACGAGTCCAGATAATGCTGACACTTCCAGCCTGCAGGTTCTGCTGTGTGGTTTGATTTAGCTCCCAGTTGGCTTCCTGGGGAGTCACAGACCATTGGAAGCTGGGTTTGCTTTTGGTGCCTGTGGCAGAAATCTGCGAGGGAAGGCCCCAAGTGATGCGCGTCTGCCTGGGGGGACAGGAATGTGAGGATGAGGATGCAGGAACTAGACGCTCTTTAAGAAGTCCTGATTGGGAATTCCTTGGAATGTTTGGGGAAGACCCTCAGCAAGGGGTGGCAGCCCTTCCCTGAGAAGAGCTCTGTTTCTGGTGCTGGCAGTGCAGCTGGTGGGACTGGATTAGTTCACCCTGCTGTCCATCGGGTGGGGAGCACCAAGCCCGCGTGCCTGTGGGCTGTGTCCTCTTCCACTGCTCTGAGCTGGACAAGTAGCTCTTAGGAGGAGGTTCACAAAAATGTGAAGTATCTCCAGGCCATAAAAATTCAGGACCTGGACATCAGGGGAATCTGTTTCGGAAGGAAAAAGTGACAAAGCATGGCCCATGTCTGCTGTCACTCATCCAATCAAGAGTTCTTAATTTGGGCATCGGTTTGGTTAAAAAGCAGTGCTTGTTTATTTTTAATGTGAGTGGGTTTTTGGTAGAGAAAACTTTGTAGTCACTTCGCAGGGCCTTCTAGCTTTATGTTTTGAAGCACACAATTAAAATGTAAAGCTTGTTGCTGTTGTTGAAAGCGAACTTATTAAATATTAATAAATGCACTGATAATTCTATCTCATTTCCAGTCTAATTGAAATTATATTAACTTATATATTACTTTATATATTCAAAGTACTGTACAAATATTAGCTAATTAGTCAAATTGTTATTTTCTATGTAATCATCCGTGGAGGTAGCAGAAATTAACTTTTAATAAACCCTGTCCTTTTATTTAGTTCAGTCTTCACATTTGTGCCTGTGTTCAATGCACCTGTTTTTGCCTCTGTCTTTTTAACCTTTAAATACTTTGCCCCTTCATCTTTCATTCACCTCTTGCATGCTTTCTCTGCATTCTATATTTTGTGTTATCTTCAGTAAGAATAATTCTTGTGATACTTGTCCATTGTGCATTAACTAATACTGTGCGGCCCTTATGCCTGTTTGAAGATCTTAGGCACTTCTTCCATAGAAATAAAAAAAAAAAAAATCAGCTTATCTTTTTTACCATTTGCATTTTGCTGCTTTGACTTGCTCATTTTATCTTTAAATTGAACTGCTTTTTGCATAAAAAATACTTCTCAGTTCCATAAAGTACTATCTGCTAAAAAACTTATTTGTGATGAGTTCAGAAGCAGTAAAGCTTCATTTAGAAGAAATTGGAACGAAAGGCTGGAATGGGTTTAAATAGCTAGTTTTTGAGGTGAATGTTTTTTTCTCACAACCTCATAGCATTTTGGGAAGGAAGGCTTGTTCCGAAGGAGCTTTATTCCCAGTTGTAGATGCTGCAGGGACTTTCATAAATGGGGTCCTTTGCTTGTATCCTGAAGACCCTGTTACAGTTCTTTCAATGACTGAGGTGGTAATTTTCTGGAAAAAATCAAAAATTGATGCGTAGAGATAAATGTCCTGAATGTACTGCCTACAACTTTTTTAATTTCTGAAATATGTGGCTGGCATAAAACTCGTGTCTGAGCTCCCAGTGCTGTCTCAAGCTGGGCCAATGCCTGTGAGAGCAGGCAAAGAGAGGAGCCAGACTGTACATGAGCCTGGAGTCAGGATGAGAAAGGAAGGTAACAGGGACATGGGTAGCTGTGAGGTGGTTGCTATTCAAAACAGCAAAGCCCTGTGAAGGCCAGGACTGAAGGGAAAGGTGTGGAGAAGTCAGTGTTGGGCTGTGATCCAAGTACAGCCATGCTGACATTCTGTGGAGTATCCAGTGAATCAGTGAGAGCTGGCCAGCTGAGGTGTTTGGGCATGGAGGGGCTGAGGGTGCTCAGAATGTCAGAGTCATGTAAGGGCTCTTGCTTGAAGTGTGATGTGGAGAGAAGCATTTAGAATGCCAGGAACTTTATTTCATGTAAAGGACCTTGTGGTGGTGTCTGCTGTGATCTCAGATCAGCAACCAAGCAGCTCCTTCTCTGGCTGCTGCTGCCATAAGCTAAACTGAGAAAGATCTTATGTCTCTGCTTAAATCAGTTCAAGTGGCTTACAGATGACTTCTAGAAACCTTTCTAGTATGGTGAGTTAAATACAGCTTGATCCACGTGGGCTGATACTGCATACCTTTGTAAGTTGGATTGTCTGATTTAATATAAAAAAGGTTTTATTTCTGAGGAATCCAATTTCACAGGCAATGTTCCTTTTTTTATAAGTCCAGCTTCTATACAGTTAGCAAGTTAATACATTAATTAGATTCCTAATATATTTTAGTACATCATACTTAAAAATATAATTTCACAATTACTTGGTGACTTACTTTTGAAGCAATCAGTAACTTACTCGTACTAACTCAGGCTCAGATCTTGTAAATAGTTTTCCTATGTTTGAATTTCCTCATCTGAGTGGCTCTTAAGAAATTAAACAGCTCTATTTTCCTTTTCCAGGAGATCATAGAGTGCTTTTGACAAACCACAACAAAAAAACCACACTAAGGAAGCAGAATTTTAAGGAATGATAACACATTTTGTTTCATTTAGCATGGTGTGAGCATTTGAATCGGGGGAAAAAAGAAGAAAAATTCTCAGGTGGTTTAGACTGACAGAGTTCTGGGATGGCCAGGGATGTGCTGGTGGGTTTATCCAGGGGCTGACAGTGCTCCACAAGTGTTAATGCAAGTTAACTCTGTGTGTAAGCATTTGTAGAATCAGGGCTTTAAAATTTATGCTAATAAATTTGTGAGTTCTAAATCTCTGTGTTGGTGTGAGCAAGTAACAGGGACTAATTCTAAAGAGTGCTTTATTTAGTACAGTCTTCAGAGGTACCTGTTCTTAATACTTAGGGAAGCATTAGACAGTTGCCAGCAAATGAGCCCCATAAATTATCGGTCACCTATTAACTGGGAGTAAATGACTTTGTGTGTATGCTCTTAGTCCATTGCAAAAAGAGGTGATGTGTATTAATGTTGGAAGTTGTGTAAAGGTGAGAATATTTCTCTGTTAACAGTTGCAGTTGGCCGGGAACAGGCAAATTTAGCACAGCTCGGGTGATAAGTTGTAAGTTGTAAAACCACAGCAACTGGATCGTCTCTGATTCTGTCCTTACCTTTAGTAATGAGGTACTCATTCATACAGGCTTAAAATTACCTTTTATATTACTGCAAGTACATGTAAAATTATATATATGTACAGTGTCTGCATATCAGGAGATTTCTGTTCATTTACTTAGTGGTAGCTACTGGAAAACTTTTTGTTATGTCATGTAGGAAGCATTTAATAACTATTTCAGATATGTGTTCTATATTAAGTATCACTTTTAGGGTATGTGTTTACATACTTCCATAAATAGTTCATGTCTAAACATTGTATGGCTTGGAAAAAAATAAGGAGAGAATGATGATGCAATAGATTGTTAGACTTGTAGTATAGAAATAGTGATGATTTGAACACCAGTGTGAATTCTGAGCTTCTCTGCTGTGAGTGCGCAGGTTTGGAGTGTCAGGAAGCACTGATGAGGGTTCAGTTAAAACAGTGGGGATGTTCTGCAGTATTCTGGTTCTTCACTAAGACACAAAAGTAAATCCCTTATTTTCCAGAGTTTGGAATTGTCTGAGGTGTCAGATCAGCTGATCTATTGCTAGAATATTTGTAGTTGATAAGACAGTTAAGATTATGTAGATAACATGTAAGTTATTACTTACGGTTTTAATTATATTGTTAATTTGGGAAAACTCAGGGGAGTTTAATTGCTAGCACCACTTTATCTTGCAATAAAGGTTCTTTTTCATATATTTCTGCTAATAGTGTGGCATATTCGTCTTATTATTTTTCTAATCCATTGATAAAATACTTCAAGTACTTTAAAGAGACCTCTCACAACAGGTAATTTAAAGGCTGATGGCTCAGGCTGAACCCCACATTCCCTCTTTAAAAAAACAACTGTCTCTGAAGCTGTAATTTGTTTGCCCTTCTGTATGGAGATGCCTCTGCTCATGCTGCCTGCTTTCTAGGGCTCAGTGCTGAGTGTGTATAGGTAGAAGGACACTGTGGCTGTTCCTGAATAGTCTCTGCTTAGAAGTCCCTCTTGGGCTTTGAACTTGGGCTCCTGAAGCATCTGTGAATTGGACTCCAGAAGTCCTTGTTCTTTTGTGTGCTTTGTCACACCCCACTGCTGCAGAATCTCAATTAAACATTAAAACCAAGCCCTTAGCTGCACACACAAGTCTGTTTTTTCCATTGCTGTAGACTGGATTCAGGAGTTTCCACTGGAGGGTATTCCTGGAACAAAACAAATTAAAAAGCACATTGCATGTAACTTCAAAATGATTGACCCATTTTCCCTTATTGGGAGTTAAATTAAGTGTGAACAGAATTGGTTTACTGGTTTCTGCACAAAAGTGCTTTATCAGAAGCAGAGGTGTGGTTTTGTCTGTAAATGGATGAAACAACAACTGTGGAAATTTTTCTTTGTAAAGAAGAGTTGGGGTTAGAGGCAGATGACACCAGGCTCTGGAAAAACTTTTCTCCCAAAGGAATTTTCTTGAAAGAGTTTGCTGTGAGAAACTGTAAGAGGACGGTTTATACTGGAAGTTGAATCTTAGCCTGAGCTTTAGTGGTTGCCTCTGCTTTGACTATAAATAGAAAATCCTTGTCTGCCAAATTTCAATTTTTAGAGCCTTTTTGAATTTGTGCCAAGGAAATAATATTTTAATTTGTATATCTGTTTATTTTCCCTCTGTCTGCGTGTAACTTAAAGTGGCAACTCTTATTAGATTTTTTTAGGTTAATGAAAGTGAAAAACGAGCTTGGATAGCATTTTTATGTGTGACTTAAAAAATAGCCTGTAGCTATTTTTTTTTCATGAAGCCACTCCCTTGCCCCTGAAATTATTGTGTTTATAATTAAGGTTGTGTCAGTTTTTCTTAACTGCCAAACTAATATTGCTTTGTTTCATGTGGTGCAGACTGCTGCAGCATCAGTTTGTTGCCTTGGTGGCATGTGTCCAAACAGTGGATAAAATTAAAGAAATGTTTAAAAATATGTAGACAGGATATCAGCCAATGTAAAATGTTGAGGCAGGCGAGTGGTTGGCAAACGCAGGTATTTATTTATATCAAGTTAAAGGAGAAAATGTTGAGTGTGCAGCTCGGTCTCCCACGGAGATGACGCTCAAGCTGGGATCCTGACTATCAGGGATGGCTCCTCATTTTGGGAGAAGGGTTAGAGCCTTGGGGGCATTACTTGAGAGAAGTGAAAAAATAACGTGCTGCTCTAAATTTGCATCACCACCAGCCTGTGCTTAAACTGTGGTGCTGGCAGCCCTCCCCCCCGGGTGGTCAGCCCTGCCCCCTTGGCTTGGATCAGGAGTGAGGAGAGGAGGGCGTGGGCATGGGACTGGGTGCTGGTGGCTTGGTCAGATGGTTGAGCCATGTTGTGCTGTGGGTTTGAGCTCCTTGGCAGTAAACACGATGTAGCTCTGCCTTGTCCTAGTGCAGACACACTGAAGGTGTTGGGAGAGACCCATCCTGCCATTCTGGCTTGGGGTGGAAGCTGGTGCTTGGGCTGGAGCTCGTGCCGGCTCCGGAACGTTGGCTCATCCCAGGGCTGTCATTTGATGGGTGCAGGGTATGTGACGTGATTCAGATGACACTGTGGGCAGGAAAGGGACAGACAGAGCTGGGGTGTCTGCAGGGGTTAGGTGCTGACACCCAGGCATGACCATCTTGTCCCCAGCCTGCCTTCATGTGTTTTGCTTCTGGTGTTTTTCTGTCTGCTTGGCACGCACAGAGGTGGTGCTGCTTTGGTGGGGCTCTGGCAGCTCATCTCAGACTCAGAGCAAGTGTTGGATAAACAAACGGCGTGTCTTTGCCAAAGTGCACCTTGGCTTTTAACACTGGGAGGAGAGTAATATTTTAACAAGGTGAGGCTGGTTGGGAGGAAGAGTCTTGCTGAAGTGGGGTTGCCTGTGACTGCATGGTTCATTCGTGGAGAGATGGATGGCTGTTCTTTAACGACTGTGCCTGGGAAGATCCATGCTCCTCAAATGATAGATGGGTTTGGCATTAAGTGAATCCTGAATTAAAATAATAATAATAACAGTGCCCTAGCCAGGTTTTCCCTCTAGCCTGATAGATATGTCTCCCTTCTGGAAGGTGGGTAAGGCATGCTGGAAGCCCGTTAATGCCAAGAAAGGTTTCTAGTCTTTTAATTAAAAGCTGGGTGCTGCTGCTGCCAACAGCATCCTCCTCTCCTTTCCAATTTGATCTGAAAGAGAGGAGGAGGGAGCTGGTCCCTGGTACTCTGAGGGAAGGGTTTGGGCTGTCAGTCACTCTTAAGTACATGGCTGATTTGGGCCTTTGTGGAGATGCTTGAATTCCGAAAGCAAGTCTAGTTTTTGGAGGCTTTCTTCTCTTCAGCAGCACTAATTCTGGCTGGCATAGCCATCCATGGCCTTAGTGTGCTGCTTGCTGTTGGAGTCACACAGAGGTGCCTGGCTCTCTCTGTGCATTTCATGACATGAGATGCTGCCTGTGGCTCTGGCCCCTCCTCCAAGAGTGGGATGTCTCCAGGCAAAGTGTCCTGCAGTTGCAGCCTGCCTACACCCCTCCGTATGGGCTGTCTTGTCTTGCTCCTCAATTTATAAAGGAAGAAACACAGCAACTGATGAGGATATAGCAGGAGAATGTGGCCCTGTGCTCTTGGCTTTGACCCTGGTGTTGGCTAGAAACTGAATTTCTGTCCTAGAGAAAATTCTTTCTTCAGAAGGAGTTTTGTTGCAACCAGAGGTAGAGGAGAAAACTGATGAGAAAACCGCAACTGTTTTTTAGGGGGAGAGAAATGCAGAAAGGTCCTGTGCTGAGAGTACTGAATCACCATTTTTAGTTCCCTAGCTTTGCAGATGGAAACTGTTGTCAGCTCTGCTTCTTCTGAAAGATGGGAATATTCCAGTGAAGCAGCTGCAGACCCATCATTGCCATTTTCCCATGGAAAATGTTGATATTATTAAAAGGGCACTTTCTGTCAGAGAAGCATTCTGCCAGACGTTTCCTGACCTGGCTTTGTACTTAACCTTTTGTCTCATTTTCTCCATCTGTAAAATGGATGTGCTTATTCTCAGCCACCTGTATAAAATGCTGGTATTTGTGGATTTAAGTTATGACCACGTGGTCATATTTAATTCCTCTGAAAGACTCATCTGCTTTCATGGCAATTCCCATGAAAGCCAGTCCTATCTCTCACATAGGTAGGAACTTCTAAAATGGAAATATTAAACAAATCCAAAGTTTATTATTGTCAAATTATGTTCATCCATCTATTTCATCTGTGTGATGTGCAAATGATCAATTTATTTTACCACTGCTTCTGTGCATCCTGGGAAGATTACTTCTAGTCCCTCTTCCAGCCTGCTGAAGAGATGTTACTTTAACGTTTGCTTTGTGTAAATTAATCATGCTGACATATCAGGAAGATTTTTGAGCAAACTCCTAAACTAGGATGACAGATATTTTATTTGGTGAATCCGCTTTGTTACTGCTGTTGATAACAAAAGCAACGAGAGGGGAGGAATGAGCTGTGTTTCTTGTCTTAGTTTTGCCTATACTTAATTGACCGTAGGAGCTGCAGTATTTCTGTTCAGTCTTTGTTCATCAAAAAAAAAAGTGTGTTACATACTCTAATAAATCAAAAGCTAATTTGGGATATGAAAAGATACTTTCTTTGCAGCAGATAAAACAATTAGTAGCACTTCGGTTTTTATGTAGTCTGTGTTTGAGCCAAAGTTGCTAAGGATGACATGTTTATTCCTTAGCTTGGCAGCTTGCAAATTTTGTTACTTTCAAAGGAGTTATTAGAGATATTTTGGTCATGTGCTGTATGCTTTGGTAGGTTGACAGAATTTCAAGATACACCAACCAGTCAGCTAACCATAGATGAATTTATGAAGATTGACTTGGAAGAAGAATGTGATCCTCCTTCGTTTACAGCTGGTCAAAAAAAATTGAAGATACAGCAGGTAGATTCTGAGTTGGATGCTCTTTGTGGTTCTTTCCTCTCTCCTGTCTCTGTGCATTACCTTTTGAATTTAGTTAATGCTAAATCCTAACTGACCAGCCCTTGGTAAGATTTAGTACATTAATTTTGAAGTTCTTGAGAGAGGGATGAGCATTAGTGCATATGGTACCCATTAACTAGAGATACTTTTTGCTTTGTTGGCAAAGGGATAGTTTCCCAATTAAAAATGTCACAGGATCAGAAGCTATGTGCTGTTTTTAAGGTGATATCTGTGATTAGGAGAAGTGCCATTACAGAGAATTTCTTTTAAATAGATATGAAAACAATAACCCATTTACTTTAATGAGACTGCTGGTGGTTTTGTGTGGCACACCACCTGCTTCTACAGAGATTAGTTCTCATGTGGCTTAATTTCTTTACAATTCATGAACTTGAATTCATAAAGCTGGCAGCAGAGGAGAAGATTTTACTGCTGCCACAGTCAATTCTTACATTATTGGTTTGTTAGGGTTTTTGCTTGTTCTAGCTGTGCTATTATTTAAATGTCTGTAGGGGTGTTAGTGATGTTCTCAAGAGCCAGCCAGGTGCTGTAGGTCAGAGCTTCACTCTGCTATCACCAGTGTACTCTGTCTGGTGTGGGCACTCCAGTCTCAGCACTGTCCTTGCAGCTCTCACACCCACAGGCACAGTCACAGAGTCTGATTGCTGGAGAATGAGACCTTTTATTCACAGCTTGCCAGAGTGGAGGCTCCTTTTGAAGTATAGAGATGGGGGAGATGGCATTTGAAACTGGTCAGTGTTTTGAGACCTGTCTGTCAGGCCTATCTGACATTACAAAATAATTTCAGTGGTGATTCAAAACCTGCTTATGCTTTTGAAATACCCTGCCATTCTCTGTCTCTATGTACAGCTCACAAACAGTTTAAAATCG
This sequence comes from Tichodroma muraria, assembly GCA_013390105.1. Lineage (NCBI taxonomy): Eukaryota > Metazoa > Chordata > Aves > Passeriformes > Sittidae > Tichodroma > Tichodroma muraria. The sequence goes on from WAAG01068033.1 coordinate 27,782, forward strand.
TGCATATTTTTTTAGTAATTTCATGTTTGTTTTGTTTATTGTCATTTCAGCTTGAAAAGGCATTATCAAAAAAGCTGGAGGATTTTGAAGGTATAAGTTGTGTTTAGTGTAACATATTGCTCATTTCTTCAATATTACATCAATGATTGCTGAGTTTTATTTTTATTTCAACACCACAGGAGAAATATCGAGCTACCAAGATGAAATAGAGAGTGAATTAGAAAACAGTAGACCGAAAGCTAAAGGCGTATTTGCAAATTTCACTAAAGATGGTAAGTCTATAAAGTCTTATGGCTCCTTAAATAGTATTGAGCTCAGATCTGGCAGTCTGAAGTGTATGAACATTATGGTGATAAATGTGATCATATATATGCTTGCATAGTACAAGATCTCTTGCATTGGGGTTCTCTGTGCCAAATAGGTGGTTCATAGATCAGTCTTCAAAACAGCCACATTGTTCATTGCAGGGATAGTTCATTAATGATTTCAGTTGTTTTTCTTTCCTGGTGCAGTATAAGCTTGGCACTGGCATTGGCACCTGAGAATGTTTCTTTTTATCACTGAAAGTGCAGTGGACCAGTATCTAGACCCTTCTGTCACCAAATTCCCCAGTTGACTTCCCATATGGAAGGGCTTTCTGCAGGTTGAACTGGCTATTTTTAACTTGTAATTATACCAGGAAATAGCTGACTTCTCTCACAAAGCCCTTTTATCTAATATGATAAGATGATGCGTCTGTTTTAAATGATGATTTTAGTCACAAAAATACATTTCAATAGTCAAGGTAATGAATTTGAAGAGCATCTGGAAACTCCGTGTATTCATACACTGAACTAAAATATTGTGTATTTCTTTTACAGATTTCCTCTAAAGATTTTTATTCTTTAAGTGAGCGCCTCTCTATTTACTCAGTTTCTGTAACAGATGGTATGCAATAATCTGTTGGGTTTTTTCCCCTTACAGATTCTATAGAAGATAATGCCTCTAGCATACTTGGAGAGGAGGAGGCAGAAGATGAGGAACTAGAAGCAGCTGCTAATCACTTAAACAAGGACTTCTATGATGAACTTAATGAGAAGGAAAGAGTTAAAAGAAATGAAGATGGGGAATGCAGAAATGAAAATGAGACTCTTGTAAGACCCCCTGCACTGGAATCCTTGCTTGGCCCACTGCCCACTGCTGCCAGTCTTGGCATAACAGAGTCCATCAAAGAGTGCATATCCACGAAGGACCAAGAGCCTGGTGAGTAGGAGTTCAGCTCAGAGCAGAAACTGGACAAAGGCAGCCAGTTGTGGGTTTGTTGTGTCATTTCCATGTATCTTCTTGGTTGTTGTGGTAGCACTTCCATGAATCACTGAGACGTTGCGGTACAGGAGTTGCAAGGCTGGATGGGACCAGTGGTCTTGGTTGTTGATGTGGTTGTTGACATCTGCTCTTCTGGAAGCTGCAGGAAAATCTGGAGTGCCTAATTATTTTCTGAAGCCTGAGAATGTGTATCTCTTGGTTAAGCTGATAGTTGATTTGCAGTCATATGATAGCTGCTGGGCATATTTCAAGCCATGCACTCTCAATTAGGAAATTGGAGGAAGCAGATTCCTGTAAATATGACTGGAAATTAAAACCCAAGTATGAGAATCTTAGATCAAGACAGACTTTCTCAGGAGACGTTTTACTGGAGTCAAACATGATGCAGGCTGTCTCTGATTGAGAATCTCTGCAATTGGCAAACATTTAAAATGTTTGCAAGAGGAAATGACTGGTGTTATGCTTTTTTCTTTGATATGGACTTCAGTGTGTGTTGTGCTGGTTTTGCTCCATTTTTCTTAAAACCCACAGATCTATTTGAACCATACAGCTCTGTATAGCACAGTGGGAGCAGGACTGATCAACTAAAGCAGCCAGTTTTGCCAGAGCCAGTATTGCAAGCAGTCAGTCATCCAGGCAGGTTTGTTTGCTTTTTCATATATGTGCTTGAACTTTATGGAGATGGCATTTTTTTAAAATTCCTTTTGCATCTTAATGACTCTGAAAACAACATATCTAAGGGGCATTTTATTCTTTATCACAGTTAATTTTTCCATCATAAGACACACCCATCTGAATCTGTTTTGTCAGCTTTCTTGGAGGTCTGTGCAGCAGAACATTTTGTTATCCAAACTGTTGTGATGCTGATTTCTGTTCAACAGTATAAGAACTGAATGCATTCAGATTCTTATTACGTTAGTGTTCAGTCTGCAGAAACATAGCAGGATGATTGCATGTTTTTATTTTGTACGAACAGATTCATACAGAAACAGTTGAATGGTTTTGGTTTTGTTTTAATTACGATTAAGAAAATGGGTGGTTCACGGCTTGTCTTTCTCCTGGAAATCAGCAGTTCGTGTCGCAGAGAGGTCAGTCATGGCTAGAAGCTGTTGTTGTCTGGTTGGCCATTGACCTGTAAAAAGGAGTTCCCAGTGATGGACATTTCTCAGCTGGCATTGCTATTGACCATTTTAATGGGTAGGCTGAGGACTGAGTGTGAATATGAAGCTAAGCTGGTGTAGCTGGGGAGGTTCCTCTGAGTTGGGCTTCAGGCAGGTGGGCAGGAGAGTGCAGGGCTGCTCATGCCATGGCTTGTCTGCCTTTGCTGTTTGTTTTCTTGCAAAAGTGGAGGATGTGCCAAATGAACTGAATTTCGAAACCAAGCAGGTTTCAGTGTGTTCACTCTCTTCTCCTGCATCTGAGAAATCATTGCAGGTGTTTGAACAAGTACTTATTTTCTTAACATGTTGTGAAGCACATAAGCAAAATTACTGTTTTGGTTTTATTTTGATTGTAGATCCTGCCCCAATCTTTGTTGGATTTGGAGGTTTTCTTTGGTTGGTGAGGAGGGTGTTTGAGGGGGTTTTGAGTGGATTTCTTTGTTGTTTTGTTTCGTTTTGTTTTTGTGACTCTGCTAATTTATTTTAACAATGTAGAAGTTTTGTGTTGAGTCCAATTCACTTTGGTTATGCCTGTACTGCAGGGTAGTCAATCTGGCTGCAGTTCCCAGTCTCCAGGCCCTTGCCATGCGGTGCCTGTGTGGTGTGGGTGCATCCCAGTGATGTGTGCATCATCCCCCTGACCTGGATGGACCTGGTTTCCTTTGGGAAGTCATCTGTGCTCAGGAGCAGTAATGGAACCTTGATGTGTTTTGGGTGAGTGGGAGCCAGGTCTAGCAGGAAGGTTGGGAAATATACCTGGCTTGCAGCTGACATGTTATTATGCAGAATAAAGAAAACCTCTTGTTAAGATGCCTCACGTTGGTTACCTTTCTGAAGTAGCTCTGAACCTGATGAAAACCAGTGTAGATGATTCTGGCACCTCAGGCAATGTTGTTGTGTTCTGCCTCATAGCTCTGGGAAGTCTGGGAATGCAGTATTTTCTTTTGTCAGACCAACTGGTACAGTTGTAAAACTTAGACATTTTCCGGGTTTGTGGCCCTTCTTCAGGCCTGAAAAAGAAATGAACAGTTTTCAAAACTAAATACAGGATGGGAGCAGTTGCTCAGAGTTTAATTTGAGGCAGCACAGTTCTAGATTGTCTTGAAACAAAAGTAGTTGTTAAGTGTGGAGGGAGGATGAAAAGCTCACAAATTTCCTGCATTTATCCTGTGTATTTGAGCTTGGTTTAGTGCAATTTATATTGTGAATCTCAGCTGGCCGTGGCTTTGCTGGGGTAATTCCTGTTCCAAGATGTAAGTCCACTGGAGGAGGGAGAGTGCTCAGAGGACGGAGGTTCAGTGTGTCACTGAACCTTGAAGGTGATGTTTTGGTCCTTCTCCACAGCTGTGTAAGTCATAAATCAGGAGCCTTTCCTTCCTTTAGCCCTCTCCAGCGCTGAGTCATCTCTCACTGTGTGGGTCAAGCTGGGCTGGAGACCTTATGGAGATGATTTTGTATCTCCTGCTGGGCTCCCTGTGTTGTTGCATGGGTGTATCATGTCCAGCCAATTCAGCAGTTGGAAGCAGCGTGCCTGACGCTGCATGGTGAGGATGCCCAGCCAACTCTTGTGGTGATGTGCTGCAGACAGGGCAGGTGGCTCCTAAATAGGAGCTCAGCAAACAGGTGCAGTAGTATGTGCAATGTTTGGCCTCCTTAAGTGCAGGGTATCTCTCCTCCTCTCTGCAGTGATCTCTCTTCCTCAAAAAAACCTCTGCTGCAGGTACCTTCTGCAAAGTCTTTTCATTTGGCTTTGGCATGTGGTAATTCAGTTTATAATTGTCTACATCAGCTGCTTTGGGAAATCTTCCACCTTTGTGCTACAGTGGCAGCAGCAGCAGCAGGTTTCTCACAAACTGCTTATGCAGATAAGACTTAGGTGCAGAGCCGAAATACTAGGAAAAAGTAAGTGTATTTTTGCTCCACTTAGAATTGGTATTTGAGCAGTGTGAGTTTGTCTGTATGAATGTTTTATGAAAAGCACAGTATTTTAACAAATTTACATTACAAAGACAGCATGTAAGGTACCGGGTTAATGAGTCTGAAGCAGTAAAGTGCTTGGAATAAACACTACATTTGACTGTTTTTCCTACAAAGTGTATTAATTTGCAGAGACTTTAAGCTGTTTGAGTTTTTGCAAACTACTTCTCTCTTATTCTTCATGATAAAAGTGCTTTATGGTGAGATCTCTGTTTCAGAGATGGAGACCGGGTACATCGGTCTGTCCATTTTCCTGGTCATGCAGCATCCCAGCATCCTCTCCACACTATACATGCTCTTTTTGGTTCTCAGTTCCTCAAAAAAAAGTGCACTGTTTCTTTTAGGATACTATCACAGTCAAATATCATGGAGTTTGTTCTCAAGAAATAACATCCTTTGGTGTGAAATTCCTCTCTGCAATTTATTTTTATGTCCCTTCTATACCATTTCAAATTTTTTATCATCTTCCTTGGTGTTTCTGTCATTTTGCTGTTTGCTGGCTGTCACCGTGTCCTTCCCACTGGGCTGTACACTGCCAGTTCATCTCTTACCACACAAAGAAAAAGTGGGGAAGGTCTGATAACGGCAGAGATAAAGGTAAAATACAGGGTGTAAACTACCAAATGACTTTATATAACTTCCCCTTCAAAATCCGTGTAAGGTTTGAGACCTGATTTAGGTTTTGTTTTGAGTCGAAATTCTCATGCAGTCGTTCAGGGCAGTAATTTCAAGTAATGTGTGTGTGGTGGGTGGTAACGTGCTCCTGCACGTCCCCATGAAAGCAGGCGGCTTCAGCGGTGAGCAATCACTGTGCAAGTACCATCTTGTGCCTGGGTAGGCACCCAGCAAACTGCACTTGCTCCTGCTTTCACAGAGAATACATGGCAAAGCCTCACAATTAGCAGTTTGCTCATTTATTGCTCCTCGTGTTTACGCCTCCTTTACTGCTGCAAGCATAACCTGACAGGGGCTGGGGTTGAAAGATATTGCCATTGATTTCTGTGGGTGTTAAAGACCCCGTGCAGGCAGTGTTCATTGATCGTGGTCCTTGTCCATGTGTACCAGCACTGTTCAGCTTCTTATTCAAAGAGGATGTGAAAAATGGCTAAAGGTGATCTGATATGAGGTGGGGATGGGCTCATCATCCTGGGTCTTACTCTTGTTTTGTGCATTTCAACCCCTGCAGCTGTCAGCTTCCACTTCATCCTGGCCTTGGGGCTTTGCCAGTCCTTCCATGATCAGATTCAACTCCCTCACCCAGCAATGAAAAATACTTGTGTGTTCTATCCTCCTTTTTTTGACAGCAGCAGATGACCAGTGCCAGCAGCACTGTGGGCAGGGGAGATGGCAGAAATGTGACTTTTTTGGCAGGGTCTGAACTGCCGTGGAAGGATGCTTGAGGGTCTGCAGGCATGTGCCAAGGAGAGTTGTTGACCCCACCCAGGATCCCAGCATGGATTACAGAATGGTGAGCAGCAGGCTCACTGCTGGTGCTGTTGTTGCTCCATCAATGGCTGGGCATTGAATCCTTCTTTGTACTGATTTCTTCTTCCAGCATCTTCTCTTCCTTGGATTTTGTCTGTCTTGGATTTTGTGTCTGTTGGCACATCAGTGCCAACTGTTTGGAAATATATAAATGTATACGTTACATACAAAAAGGTCTGTGTTCAATCTTGAGAACAGTTGTGTTAGGGGAGGCTTATCACCATGTTCCAGTATTTAAAGGGTGACCACAGGAGAGGATGGAGATTCATTTTTTGCAAGGAGTCAAATGGAAAAGACAAGGGGTAGTGGGTGAGATTTTGATTGGACAGAAAATTTTTTTCACAGTGAGATCATCCTTTGGATTAATCTCCCCAGGGAAGTGATGGGTACCCCAATATAGGACACTGATAAGACTTGCCTAGACAGAGTGCTGGGCCATCTTGTGTAGACTATGAAAAGTTGGACCAGACGATCCTTAATGTTTCTTCCAACCTGTTATTCTTTGATTCTATGACATAATTGGTTGATAGAACATGAGGAACTCCTACTACGAATAATTGCTGCATACATGAAAAATAAAGCTGCTGGGTTTAGTGCTAATTGTGTTACACATTGAAGGGACGATTGGTCATCAGTGCAAGCGTGCGTGTCCCCATCCTGATGGCTCTTCTGGCCTCTGGCTTCAGCAACCCCATTGCTCCAGTGGTTTTATGCCCCACCTGTGGAAATGAGCCGTGTGCGTGTCCTACTTGGTGCCACCTTCCTTGTGCAAAGCCTTCCAAGCACTTCCAGGGTTTGGTCTTTGTTTCTGTGTGCCGTTTGCTCACTGGAAAATATTTTCTGTGGCAGGACTAGCTCTTTCCCAATTCCGAGATCTAGACAATAAAAACCTTAATACAAGCTGATCTTTCTCCTCTGGCCTCTGTGTGCCTGTGCTTGGCAGTCTTGATAGGCTGTATCCCTGATTGAGCCTTCATTACGCCGTTAATGAGATGTGAAGAGCTTGCTGCAGCCAGCAAAGTAATACAAGACCACCAGCTGCTTTGAGTGCAGTTTTTTGATACCTGAAGTCTTGGGTGTGAATTACAGATGACAGGATTTTCTTACTTGGCTATGTATGTCACTCACACACAAGTACTGCGTGTTCATGTCTCACTCCAAAATCTGTGTGCGTGTTTTTTTCATGCAGGATCTTTGCATTTCATTAAGGGATAGGAATGCCATAAATTCATTCCATATTCATGCCTTGAGTAACTAGAAAGGTTAAGGGATGAAAACTAATCATAGAGTTTGGCTGAAGGATTTTTAAACAAATTTAGAGAGGGGTTTTGGAGAGAAACCTGCAGTTTGTTAGAGCCATCAAGGGAATAAATTTGAGTGAAAGCATAAGCTGAATCATGTGAATACATTTTTATAGCATTTGTGGCTGTTTTAGGAATTTTCCAAAGGGTTGGGTTATCAGTAGACACTCCCTATAGGAAAATTTGTGTCATTTTTGTCAGAAGTCTTGGTTGAAAAGTGTCCCAGCGTAATGGGGTGCTGGAGTCAGGAAAAGATACTGGAAATTTGGGTTCAGGTTCCTGAGCCAAGTGAAGGAGATCCATCTGTTAAACCTTACTTGGCTACGTTTCCTGTGAATGAAGGCCCCTAGCACCTGGCTGACCAGCATGGCTGTCCTGTTATCCCCCTCCTACCCCAACTGTTTTAGAGGGGAAAGTCTCTTTATGTCCTTCCTTCCTTCCTTCCTTCCTTCCTTCCTTCCTGCCTGCCTCCCTGCCTGCCTGCCTGCCTGCCTCCCTTCCTGCCTGCCTCCCTTCCCTCCCTTCCCTCCCTCTTTGGTTTTTTGTTTGTTTGATAAAATTCTGGTCTGGAATGGGGAATTGTAAAATCCTGAAAGCTTTTCCAGGCTTGGTTTTTTTTTTCTTGTTGTGTTGTAGCTGCAGTGGGCAATGTGTCTTTTCCGTCTTGAATTTCTCCAATGAAAGTATGGTGGAAAATGAGCTCTGTTTTCAGTTTGAGTAGTGTAAAAGCCTTACATTGCTCTTTGATGGGTCTAACCATCCACTTAAGGCCTCATCCTCCCTTGCCTGGGGAAAAAACAGGCAAAAAGCTGCTTTTTCCTCTGGCTGCTTCAGCTGGCTGCTGCCAGGGCTCTTTGGAGAAGGAGATGGCAGGAGGCCTGTGTCTCTGGCTTAGAGTGGTTGAAGGCGGAACAGGGGCTCTGCTGGGTCATTCCGTGTGAGATAATTGACATGCATGTGCTGTGCCATAGATCCTGCTTTTTAGTGGAGCAAGAAGAAGCAGTCAGCCCCAGCAGGTTTTTTATCTATTGTTTTCCATTGTGTTGATGGGAAGTCCAGGTCTGCTGTCACCTGCTCTAAGCTTAGGCTTGAGGAGCACAGAGCTGGACAAGCAGGGAGGAGAAGCTCAGCTGGGGCTTTAGAAATTGACTTGAATTTTTTCCTGTACCTAAGTAACAGAATTGCAAAAACAGTTGTTCTCCAAATACTAAGGGAGCATTGTGTTTCATGATTGACTTGCATGCCTCAGCATTTGTAGGTGCCAGTCTAAGGTTTTCCTTCTGTTGGGGCTTCTTTTCAAGGTTCTTCCCTCTCTGCACTCCCAAGCGTCTGAAAAGATGCTGGTTCTCTGCATGGGAGATACTTCAGGGGCATTTATAATTTCTCCTGTCTTTCTAGGGGTCACTTCTCAAGCAATTTGAAAGTATAACCATCTAAAGAATCGCTATCCTGCTCTTAAACCTTGGCTAAAATAGAATCATAGAGTTACAGAATGGTTTGGGTTGGAGGGGAAAAAGGTGTCCTTTAAAGGTCATCTAGTCCCACCCCCCTGCAGTGGGCAGGGACATCTTCAACATTATCAGGTCACTCAGAGTCACGTCCAACCTGACCTTAGAAGTTTCTGGGCATGGGACATCCACCACTCGTCCCAGGGCAAACTGTTCCAGACTGCAGACAGAGCAAGACGGGAGGTGATGGTTGGTGGTGAGGATTCAGACACCTACAGGCACTCAGAAAATCTGGCTAAAGGAACTCTCTGCTGCTATAAGAATTATTTGATCCTTTTCTGCACCTGCCGGAACTGGAGCCCAGTAATGCTCACAGTTATTTGGGTGGGTGGCTCCTTTGCAGAAGAAACAGAGATTCCTGCCCTGCCCTTCTGCCAAAAAAGAAGAAAAGTCACCAAAAAGCTCAAGTGAAAACTGAAATTTTTCTTCAGAGAACTGTAGAAAGTGAAATGTGTGGAGGCTACAGAACGGACACTAAGTTTGCAGGGAAAGCTGACTGCTGAGGGGGATGTTATCCAAGCAATTTATCACGGTATCTGAAATGTCAGGAGTGGAAGCCTGGGTTCAGTTCAGGGAGTCTCCATGGTCCCAGTTGTTATTGAGAATAAAGACTTATTAACCCAGGTCAAGGAGCCACAAAATGTGTCCTTGGAAGAAGGAAATACAGCACCGAGAGATTTGCAAGGCTTAGCTACTTTGGGTTTAACACGATGGGTAATAAGTCTGTGTGCAGTGCTGTGGTGGATCCCAACCACTTGGGTTTGTCTGAAAAAGCTAAAATAATCCTCTGTTTAGTACTTTATTTTCTCGTGGTACAGGTTCTGCTGGTAAAGGAGGTACCTGGAAACTGAAAATCCACCAAAGTAAACCCTTCAAATGGAGTGCTGTTTTTGCAAGGTTTTAAAGTTTTTGTGCAGCAGTTGTGTTGTTTTGCTTTTGTTCAACAGCTTTGAATTTAGTTTGAAAAACTAATTCCTATATCCTCTTAAGGATTAACTTCATCACACCCCTAAACACTTCATCTGTTTTGTTAGTTGGTCTTAAATCCATGGGACTGTCACAGCAGGCAAGATGCATGGGCTGGGCTGCGACTTGTGTAGATGACCCTTATAATTAGGGATTTCAGCTGTGGCACTGAGGACTGGGGATGAAAACAGCCCTGAGTTTAGCCTTGTGTAATTGTAGTTTGACATTTTTAGTTTGCTAAATGCTTTCATTACTAAAAGGGATGTATTATCCAATAGAGGAAGAATATTAATGTTGACACTGTTGGCAATTAAAAACAATCCTGGAAACTGAATTTTACTTCTCCTGATTGCTTTTGAAATAATTTGTTTTTCAATGTTACTTTAGGATTGGTTCATTTATTAGGTCTTTTTTTCTTGTGTGACAATGAGATAATTGCTATTTATTTTTTATCCTGCAAGCAATTATAATCAAAGCAGCCAAATATAGAGTCTGCTTTGACCTGGAATCAGAGTGACCTGTCAACATGAGGCTACTGTAGTCTCAGCTTTTCAATTTAATTTTATTTCATAGGCACCAGGATGCATTCATCAGGGCTGAAAAAATTGTGGGTAGAGTTTTCGGTGTTCATTAATTACAGCGGTGCAGAGCCGAAGAAGTGGGCAGATAAGAAAAACTTCGGGTTGGTTATTAATAGCAAAAATTGTGATCTTTTATCTTGGGGTGGGTGGACTGCGTTGGGCCAATGTCCCAACTGGTCAGAGGAGGAGATGCTGGCAGGCTGCCAAGGGAGGGGTAGCTGCAAATTGAGGGAAAATTGCAAACAATTGCCTCTAGGGAGTTTCTGCAGCCAAGTTTTGCTGAAAGGAAGCAGAAGATACTTTATTTTTGAAGTTAGCAGTTTTAAGGTAAGGCTCAGCTCTCATATTGAAACACACATGTACACATAAGACTGTAGAAGTTGTTTTCTATTATGAAAGACAGGACATCTACAACTGTGTAGCAGGAATAAGGGAATGAATATGAAATAAGAGTGAATAAATAATGCTGTTAAGTAGTACCTGGAAAGAAATTTGGAGCAAGGAACAGAGCTCTTGAGACAGGTATGAGCACAGAAGCCAGAAGTAAACAGCTGTGCAGGGGGTGAAAGGGTACCATTTTTCAGCAAATTCACTACTTACATGCCATGTTTGTTACGGTGTTTAACATACATTGTTTAGTTACGGTGGGGAAGCCGCTGTGTGCTCACTGATGGGAGGGAAGTAAGAAAGATAGGGCACTGTGACCAGATCCTTAGCACTAGCATGGGATCAGGGCAAATGGCTGATTTGGGAAGTTGTGCTTAATGGTTCTTATTAATTCCCAGCTAAAAGTGAAAAATGCAAATCCACAATACCATCAAAGTCATGTATTGAAATGCAGCAGCATCTTATCAACGTGAAGTGATGTCACTGGTGGCAGTATTATATTCTGGCAGTGGCTTCCATTAAATAAAACATACTTTAGTGAGAAGTTGCTTTTCCACGAAGTCTCTCTTCTCCCTTTAAGCCACAGTTTTTTGCACTTGGTGGGAGCACTGCTTTTGTGTCTCATGGCTTGGTAGCTGCTGCAAGAGTACCACAAAGCTCCTGTCCCAAGCTCTTTCCCTGTTTTATACTGCACTGTTTGGGTTTGGCCTCCAGTTTAAGACACAGCAGATATGTTGAGATGTTGTGAGTGCTGTTGGTTGAGGTTAAGTAGTGCCTTGCCTTACTGGCTCATCCCCCTCCTATCTGCTGGCATCAGTGCACGTGTAGTTGCCTCCCTCACCCAGGTCTGTCAAAAATGTCTCAGGTTTGTGCAGGCTTTTTTAATAGCAGAGTTATTTTGATGGATGTATGTTAGGGAATGACACCTTGGCAGGTGGGGTGGAAGTGGAAGCAGAAGGAAGGGGAACAGGGCTGAGTCGGGGGGAAGGAAACCAGCTCCTCCAGTTCAGCTGAGGCTGGAGGAGCATTTCAGACGTGTCTTTGTGGCAGCAAAGAACGTATATTTTGGAGGCTGAGAGTGGCATTTGTGCTTGTGCTGAGGTTCCAGTGGTGGAAAAGTTTTGCAGTCCATCAGTGACTTGGAGTTGGCAATTTCAGATATGCTCTTGCCCGAGGTCACGTTACATGCAGGGTCTTTTTAGAGAGTAAGGTTGATGCTTGGAAGTTCAGCTCCTGACATGCAGCATTTAGAAATCTGGGATCAATGAAGAAGTTTGGTTTAACAGGGTGGGGAGGGAATTCAAAAAGATACACTGAATTCTCTCCTGAAAAAGCCTCCTTTTAAATTTAAAGTTTATTGCTTTATCTTGACTTTCAGAAAACCTGCATGAAACTTCCTTGCCTTTGAAAGCTTGATAGAAACTCTTGAAGTACTTTGACTGAAACAGAAAATTTAATAGTGAGGCATTTTGAACACCGAACGATGTTTGTGGGCAGGTAATTTAAACAGGTACTAATATGAAACAGTGTTGTACTTGAAAGGCTACAACTGGTGTACACACATAAATGGAGTAGAATATCACTGGGAGCAATAAAATCTAGGGATGCTTCATACTTCTTTCATTGCAAACAATTTTTATGGTATGGCCTGTGAAGCAATTGAAATGCAGAGAGCTGGCACATCACTAGATTGATAATTCCTCCTTCTACTTACAGCTTATTCTCAGTACAGATGTCCCCAATTCTTTCTTTCTATCACATTAAAGTTTCTTGTCTGCTTCAATTTCATGCCTGCCTCAAACGTAGCATTTTTCAAAATTGTCCCTCCAATTTATTTTTTTTTTCCTCTTTAAAAGTTTATATCAGTTGAAACCTAAATGCTAGTTTCTATCCCAAGGTTTACACTTAAATTTTTAACCAGCTCGTTTTTAAGATTGGTCTTCCTTGAGAGAGCACTTGGCTGATCCATCAATAATTATGTAGTAATAAAGCAACTGTGTAAAAATGGCACCTTCGTGCTGAACAGATTGGTTTTCAGAGCCACTGACAAAGATGAATGTTTATTACAATTTACTACTTTTGGTTCTGCAGATGCAATAGAGCTATTTTCTTCTTGGCTTGAGTGTCACGAAAAGTAATTTCCAATTGTGGAATCTTTATGATAAGGATGTATAACTAAGAGAGCCCAGACTGACTTTCAAATACCAGCATGAGTTTGCAATGCTAGTAATTTAGGAAAAAAAATAACAGAATATTTTTTACTTCATTTCGTTGCTGAAAATTTTTTTTAAGCGATCACTGGGACAGAACACACAGGGAACCCTACAATATTGTGTTTCTACTCTTCTGAATTAATTGCTATAATATTAATTGTTGATTCTTCAAAAATTGGCAAGTTTCCTCATTCTCTTTGCTGCATCCAAAGATCTCTAATGTTGATTTTACTGCAATGTGAAGGAAAATGTAATGTCTAAAATTAACACAAATGCCTGAAATTGTTGTTCTTGTTTCCTTTTTTGTTTTTAAGTGCCAGCACAATTAAGGCTGTGATTTAGATGACTTGTATTGTTCAAACCTATCCTCTCCTTTCGGGCAAAACGCAGAATAACATATTCTGTAAGTTTTTATGGCCGGTAGATGCATCATTTCAGTCAGCCAAGCAGGCTGCTCGCAGCGTCACTGCGGTGATGAAATTGTCTCTTGGTAGCAGCTGAGAAACACCTTGAGAATTAAACTTCCGTGGATGCAGATGTTGGGATGGGTTCCCCCGCGGCCTCCGGCACAGCCTCTGGGTGCCGCTTTGCTGGATTTCCCCCGGGTGCTGCCGGGGTACGGACGTCTTGGCACAGCCACGCTCGTGCCTGTCAGAGCTGCAAGGTGCTGTCATCGACCTGCAAACCTCTTCTGGCCAAGGGCCAGAATTCCTGGGTTCTTTCCCACTGCTGCCAGGAATAGCGACTTGGCCTTACGTTGGGTCTGTTACTCCTGGTTGGGAGGGAGCGGTGCGGATGCTCCCAAAAGGCCCTTGAGTGGCAAAGCTCCAGCTTCATCCCCTCGGTCCCTGGGGGCGATGGCGGAGCCGAGCTCCACGTGCCTGGTTCGAGCTGGACCAGTTTGCTGCCACAGCCCTCAAGACTTTGTGGCAACTTGTAGCTACTTCAGCAAACACTTTCAGCCCAGGTCATTCATTTCAGTTGGCAGTTGCTGACAGTAATGTTCCTTTGCTTGGCTTTATTTTAGCATTTAATGATTTTTATGTTGGTTTTGGTGGCGTGAAGGGAATTGCATGGGAGTGTTTTGTCTGGACTTTAGTATTCTCTGCTTTATCTTGCTAGCAAGATTTAAAATCTTCAGGAGACAGGGCTCTTGTCTGTGCATCTTGCAAGCTCTTCCCTCACCGGTCGCTTCTGTCAGCTCATTATCCCAGGCTTATTTCACTGCACAGTTCATGATGCTAAAGTTTGCTGTGGAAAGAGTTTGCCTAGTTAAAACTGGCATAAGGAACAATCCATCTATTCTTACCTAAAGAAGTAAAAGGAATAAAATATAAATAAATGTCTATTCCATAGCTGAGGACAGTAGATCTGAATTTGAAATCATGATCTGGTGGGATTTTGTAATGAAATAATAAAATGTTATCCAAAACTTATTTTCAGAAGACAGCTCTGGTTTCATTAATACAAAATAAACCTTCCTGATTTCAGAGAAATGAGTATTAGCTGTGATGCTGAATGTGTTTAAATGAACTGATACAAGAAAAGTACATCACTCTCTCCCAGTGGACTGTGGACGTGTAGTCATGTTCCTGAGAATGGGTGCCATAATACTGTATGTTGTGGAGAACCTGGATTGAGCTCCACAGAAAGTATCATTATTCAGTTAATTAAAGATAACTCTGATACTCTGCCATATGCTGTACAATAAAATGGCTGCATGGCAGAAAGAGACATGAATCCTTCCAGTGTATGTGAGACTGAGACATGGTTTGTTACTTTCTGCCTCTGCAACACTGTGTTAAGTAGAGGACTGATGTATTTAAATGAAGAATTAATTACATGTGGATGTGGGACCTTATCTTTTCCAGTGAGCTCTTCAAAATGCTTGCTGGGTTTTTGAGACTTAGTAAAATCTTCCCAAAGTCTTTGCTTTGCTATGCATCTAATCAACATTTAAGCAGGGTCCTTTGTGTGCCTGTAACCTGGAGAGGCTGTCCAGATTGAGGAGAAACTGTAAAATCAGCAATGCAGAACTTAGCTAAAATGACATATGAAGTGTAGTCCTGTTAGTATATAAACTTTATATACAAGTCAGATGATGAGATTAATCATAAGGACAGGTTGCACAAGCAGATGGCTGGCCTTTCTGATAGCCATTAGCTTGAAAGGCTGGCTTTGAAACCCTCTCCGTGCTTTATAGGTGAATCATGCTGCTGGGCTTTGTTGGGAAAAGGTTATTTCTCCAGCTCCACCAAAACCTCCTGTGCACGGAATTGCCTTTTTCCACTGTTCCTGGAGGATAAGACAAATTATTCTCCAGGAACTTCTCCACAACTTTCTTCTTTTGGAGAGTTGCAGTGTCAGAGGGCATTCCAGTGCTGTAATGGATGCATCTCAAGCATATGGAGTACACATGCTAATTGTGCTGTGCGTATGGATCAGTCTGTCCAAATGCCAAGGCCTCAGAGCTGCTGCAGGCAAAATGTTAAAATCCTTCTCCTCTGTCTACTGTGCATCTGGGAAAAGGTTTGTTGCAGTCACTAAGACATGGGGGAGAGGAGGAGGAGGTGAGGGACAGACGCCCATGCTCGCGAGGCGTTTCTGCAGCAGTGTGTGCTGCAGTGGGGCCAGGTGACCGAGGGACCTTGCTCTGCTCCACTGGTACCTGGAGCCACCCAGGCAATGCCTGAACTTTGGATTGCAGGCATCCTTACATGCTTCATATGAATAGTTGCCTGAATGGACACAAAACTGCCTTGGTCCCTGGGGCAGGGCCCCTACAAGAGCTCTGTTTGGTCCATAGCAAGATAGAGAAGTACTTTGACACCTCCATGTTTCTCAGCCATTAGGCATGGTCAGAGACAAAAAGATAGCACTTCATCTAACAAGAAACAGTGTAATTGCTGTAATTTTTATTTTAAAATATGGTCTGTGCTGGCTGCAAGTCTCTGCTGCATAATGACTGATGCTCTCACCCCAGATCTGCATTTCTGTAGCTGCCACCTTTTAAGAATTCAAACCAAGTATCTCCTACTTCCATGTTTGTAAACCCCAACTAGTGATCCTGATCACCAAACCAGTCAGGATCTTATGTATCCTTTCTCTCTGCTCCATGTCTCTCATGTTCCTGACAACATGAAACTCTGCCTGGTCCCTGCTCTGAGTCCAGCCCCCATCCACCTCAGAGGATTTCCTTTGGGCCAAGTTCCCACCTTGCTTTGGATAAGGGTGATTCTGCTCTTGTCTGTTGTTCTCTTTAATAATAAGTTTTTATCTTCTCTTCCCATCTCTGTAATTCCCTGCTTGCTATTTCTCATTAGCAATGAAGGAAGGAAGAAGCTGGGTAACAAAATGAGAAATTTCTTACTTAATAATTTTCTTCCAGTTAACAGCTTCTCACCATTCAGCCCGCCTGGACAGTGTGGTAAATGGCCAGGACACAAATAGATTTTTTTCCTCTAAATAAAGACTTGGGTATATAATTTCATACTCTATATTTTGATGTTATCTTAATGCTAATAATTTTCTGCTGAATTTCTGTAGTCTGGGTGGCTTCTGGTGGCTGGTGCTGAGCTTTTCACCAGATCTACCATAGATGAGCACTGAACCTCAAAGGAGGGGGTAGAAGTCAGCCCACCTTTGCTGAGAGATGTTAAGGGTGACTAGATGCAAGTGGAAAGTTCAACTCATTTCACTTTCTTGCTCATCTGGGTAAGATATTTTGGTAGGCTGTTTTTGACCTGGGGCAGCTCTTTGTCACAGTTTGTGTTGGATGGGACCTTAAAGATCATCTAGCTCAGCCTGTCTGCCATGGGCTGGGATGCCACCCACTAGATCAGGTTGTCTGTGTTGTATACTTATATGGCTGTATACATTTAAATTTTTTTCCTGGAGGAACAGAAATTGACTCACAATTGAAAAAACCCAACAAAACTATAATAGTCCAAGCAGAATTCTAGGATTTGCTTCTAAGTTCTCTGTAGGGCAGAGCTCACTGTTGTGTTTTATTTGGTGGGGGGGTGGGTCACAGGAGGAGATTTACTTCTCAATAAAACATATGCTGGGGTGGCTGAGCTCTGTCCAGACAAGGATCCTGGGCCTGCAGGGACGGACAGCAGAGCACTTAGCGCCCACAGCAAGACCTGGCGAGTTGCAGAAATGATGCTTCAGCACTTGAACATTAAGCCAGCTGTTCCCTTTGCGGCTGGCTCGGGTGTAAAGTGCTCTTGCTGTTTTACATGGTGGTCTGTCAGTATGGGGAAAGGGAGCTGGAGTGGGATCTGAGCCCGGCTGCTTTTGCTGTCGGCTCTCCAGGGTGTTGGACTGCCCTCGCCCTCTGCCAGAGATAACAGCAGCGCTCTGCCCTTGTGGGGTTTGGAGAGGGGAACTGATTGAGATGCTGATCAGTTCTTCTCCTTGGTCTCTCCCTTTGTATAAACTGTTACTCTTGGATCCCCCTGCACAGATTTAAAAAAAATGCAGAAAATACAGGCCAGAAGGCACCAAAAAGAATGAAGGCTGGGGGAAGGGAAAGGGGAGAAAAGATGCCAAGAACAGCATAAAAGGCAAAGGAGGAAAATACAGCAGGGAATTGGTGATCGGCTGGAAAAGCACAATAAGCAGGGGAAATCTGCATTTATAGTTTTCATTTGAAAAAGTTTAAATCCATAACTGTTCGGGCAGGAGGGGGTGAATGTATGAATGTAGGCTGAGGTGTGAGTGTGTGGCACTTTCGGCACTAGCGCCGTGGTCGGTCTTGGCATTGCTGGATGCAGAAATCACAGACTGGAGAAGACTTGTGTCTGTGCATGGGAGCTCTTACAGTTTCCAGGGTTTGGCACTGAAAAATGTTATTTGTGGTAATTAGGTAGTGTGTTTCTGGGTGAGTATTAGTCAGTTTGATCATTGGTTATTGGTTCCATCAGCAAAAGATAACTCTTTTGATACTGTTCAGAGCAGCCGTCCTCTGAGCACTCAGTCATGGCAGCAGGGTTGTGAGCTCAGAAAAGAATGACAGGTTGCAACAAGTAGGTTGCATAAACCATTCTCTTTTTCATTGTATTCCAAAGGTGTTGGGGGAACATGAACATTATTCCCGAAGAAGAACATCTGCTGCTGGTTTTGAGGACAGTGTCAAGATGTTCTTCACTTCAAAAGCCTAATTTTCAGCTGTATTTATTTTGGGAGGTTGAAAGGGTTTTTTTCTTAAGGGCTTTTCATGTTGCTATGTAGTTCAATGAACATGAGCTTACCTTTTCAAAGAAAATTCTTCAGAATCAGAAGGGTTTTGTTTATTGCTGAACTGGTTTTGTACTACCTGCTTTGAAAAAAATATATATTGCAGGGATGATTTCTGGAAAGAATTTGGAGATTAACTGTTTCTCTGAATCATTAAGTTAACAAGTTTCCATGTCTGTTAGATGAGTGGTATAGCCTCTAACTGATATAAAATATGAGGATGTGGTTTGGTTAGATCCTCCATGGACTATATGGGGTGAAACAATAGTATTTGTTTCAGTATGTATGTGCTCTCAGGAAAGCAGCAGAGTTGGTGGTTAGGTGCTTTTTTTTTTCCTTCAAAATTGAAATTTAATTTATAAAAAATATGTTCACTGTCTAGTAAAAGTTCTGTGAGAGTGATTGCCTGCAGGAAAAACTTTTCTCAAAAAAAAAAGAAATTAGTAAATCAGTAATTTATTCCCATATATCATTAAGCACACAAGTCTGAAATTCAGTTCCTGTGATGGGGTAATGGCTCTGAGACCACTGTAGGAAAGCGGATGAGGGGGAAAGGCTGTTGGGTGTCACTCAGCTGTGCAGGACAGAGAGAGCATCTGGAACTTGAGCCTCAGCGTGGGGAAATGGACCTCCGCAGGCACTTAATAGAGATGGGTTTCTAGTTCTGCACTGCATTAAGGCCCAACGTTGTAAGAAGATCTTCTGCCTACAGCAGATGAGCCTGATGCAGTGCCTGCAAATCAGCCAGGGCTGGCCCTGGCTGTTCCTCTGCTTTGCTTTGTGAGAAAGTCCTATTTTCAGTAGACAGGAGTGAGGAAACAGCTGACAAGCTTGTACATCCTGGCATTTGCACAGCTGCAATAGTAGAGTATGTGGAATTTCTTTTTTTTTTTTTTATTAAATGGTGCCTTTTCCCTCTTTGCCCTTCATTTGCACCCTTTTGGGCTTTACCTCTACACTTCTGCAGTCCCAGTGTGAGGAGCTGCCCCGTGGGCTCTTTGCAGAGGCAGGGCTGTGTGCCCTGGCACCGCCTGGCAGCCGGCGCCGGCCGGCAGCGCTTCCCACCATCCCTCGTCGGCAGGAATGAATGTTTCTGGGAAGACGGGGCCTCGCTCTGTGTGGTGTGATGTGTTTGCTTTCTCTGAGGAACTAGCAGGCTGGAAACTTGGCTTTGGCTGGAGAGGACCCCTTAACCTTGCCTTGGCAGAAGGAAATAATAAAGTGACAGACTTCATTTATCTTCATGCTGTGTGCATGGCCTTGTGTGCTCCATACACCACCAGACCTAAATCCTGGTGTCGATTTGGCACTGTGAAGGAGTAGGCTCTAATTTTCAAGGTGGTTCCAGGTACAATAAAGTAAAAAACATTTTCTCTTAAATACAAGCATACACGTCATGTGTTTTGTGACCTTATTTCGTCAGCAAGTGCAATTAATTTTGCTCTGTCCTTACGTTTTGTTTTTGTGGAATACTTCTTCTGTGACAGCATGTGATTATGCTGCCGAGGTGAGCTGGGGGAACTGGAGCCCTTGGCAGCTGCAAGGTGCATGCTGTGGGATGGGAGCAGGGCAGGGCGGGCTGGGATTGCACAAAGAGGTGCCTTACCTGGAGCAATGGGGTTGGCAACAGCTTAAACCAGCCAGGATTACCTCCAGCCTGCTCCGGAGGGAGGCTCCTGCCCTGTGTTAGTGAAACTCGCGGTGTACTCTGCTCGTGTGGCCCCGCAGACTCTGCTCACGCCTGGATGTGTGGTGTGTTTGTTTGCACACCCACTGGTCCTTGTACTTCATTCTGTGCTGCTGCTGCTGCATTTTCACATCCATTTCTCTTCCCTGCCTGGTCCCTACAGCACGATCACCACGGCACTTTGTCTGCCCGGCACTGCTCCCCTCCTGGTTATCCACCCTTAATGACTGTTCCCTTCATGCCCCTTGGTAAATCAGTTATCTCCCCCTCCAGATGGGTTTGTGTCCCCTCTGATGAGCTAATCAATTATATCCTGGTGCGGTTGTGCAGTGCCTTTTTTGACTCTAAGCCACTGCCTTCCCTTCGCACTCGTTGCAGTTCCCCAAAGTGGCAATGGCATCGCTCATCAATTTGAGATGTTAAAGCATTTCTGCCCACTGGGTCCCTCTGATGGTCTGTGGGAGCTTTCTGTGGCTCCCATTGGATTTAATCCCTCCCTAGAGAGCAGCAATCAATCCCAGTGTTTCTGCTGCCCCGGGCTCAGGTTGTTTGGTTTGTTGCTTAAGGATTTTTGTAGCTGAAAATGCATCTCCCAACTAGTTTCAGATTTTGTTGTGCTCTAGCCCCAAAGTATTTCTTAAATACTGGAAGTGCTTAGTGTCTGGTGTGCCAAATAGGTGGAAAGGTTCTTTGTTTAAACTCTTTGCTATGAAATAGTGTGATGAAGGATGTATTTGCTGCATAGGACCAGAGGACCAAGTGCGTTTCTATTATATCTGCTCTAGAGGATTTCCTGGGAAGTGTTCAGCCTCCATTTCTGTCTGCTAAGGAAATCCTCTTATCTGGGCAGAGCAATAAATAGTGCTGCCTCCTGTAATAGAAACAGAAAAACATATTCTTCACGTGGCTGTTTTTAAAAATGTGGGGTTTAAAATATATCGGGAGGAATGATTCTTCTTTAATAAATCTCCGTAATAGTGCACTGTGTATACATTTAACTATCTGCAGAGAGGTAGGGAGAGGGGCAGAGGGTGTGTTAGAAGGCGGTTCAGTGTGTATTTAGTAATGACAAGAACAGTAAATAATCCTACAGGTTTACAACCCTAATCCCCAGTGTCTGATTGTAGCCCTCACATCTACTGGAATTGGTTGGAAAGATGTTAAAAGACTGTAAAGGGAGGGCTTTCGGGAAAGTTTATTTTTAAATATTTTGGGGAGCTGGCTGGATGATTGATGGTTTTAGGTAGTATGAATGTGGCTGATTTGGTACCTTGATGGAAAGCTCTTGAAGTGCCCGTCCTCCTCCTCTTGCTACAGAGAGCTTGGGTGAGGATGGAGTAGGCTGGTCCTTGCTCTAAGCTCTTCCTGGTGATCTTTTCATTTAACAACTGGATTTGGAGGGAAGGGGAGGAGTGTTGTTGTTTTTAATGCCCAACTTGTTTTTTGCCTGTGCCCTGCAGTAAAGTGGTTGTTTTTCTTAACAGAAGAAATCCGTGATGTCTCAGAGCTTTGCCACGTGATGCTACTGCTTTTAAATAAGCTCTTAAGAGGCTGGACCAGATGTTGGCCACATCTGTGTTTTTATTTCATCGAACATTTCATTTCGACCCTTTTATTAAAAGAGAAAATGATAATTTAGAAATTGCTTTGAAAAGTTTAGCAGCTGGGAAGATCTTTCTGGTATATAAAAAAGCAACGGATTTGCTTTCCATGCCCTGCAGTGAGACGTGTAGCATCAAGCAGACAGATATTTGTGGCTGGTAGGGTCTACTCCTGTTGGAAACGATTGCCATGGAAATTTTCATGCCAAAATGGATGCATTTTATTTTGAATTGGCATTCTGTAATGAAATGTATTTTTTTTTTCTCAGTGAAAGCATTAAACTAGGTATTTGAAGTTACCTTCACTTCTGAAAAACCCATTTAATGAATGCCTATCTCCATGGCAGGAAAAAGGAAGATTTGCAGGCAGAGGGATATCCTGCAATTACTCCCTCTGCTGCTGTTATGGGGGTCTAAGAAATGCTTATTACGTGTAACTTATTTCTGGATTCTTCTCTGCAATTGAACAGTTGGAGAATGAGTTTTCTGTCCCTGTTGCTAATTGATCCAATGAGAAAAGCTGGCACCTAATTCAGTAACAAGTTATATTTAAAATGACAAGTGTAATTGTTCATGGTGCCTGAAATTGCATCATTTTCAGTCTGGCATGTTAGGGCTGTATAAGAGTACAGGCACCTACTGTACTGTGACATATTAAATTTTAAACCTCTGATCCAAAAATATAGCACGGTATAGGAGGAGCAAGGTGTATAATGATGAAAAGCAGTGGCAGCTTGATTTCAGTGGGATACTTTTATTGTTTTTAAGATGCTTTGGCAGTTTTTACTACAATAAATATTGGGATCAATTTTATGTAAAGTTGAGCAGTAAGTATATCCATCACCACTTCCAGGTTTTGGTTTTCTAACCTGATTTTTAGAACTTACTAGTGATTTTCAAGGTTGGCTCTGTTTTTCTCTGTCCATAATTCCAAGCCTGTGTTGACAGTGGACAATTTAGTTTATCTGGTACAATGAATAGTGAAGAAAAATAAATCCTTTATTCATGCAGGTAAACCAAATTGAAAATTTGGGGGTTTTCTCCCAAAAAAAACCTTGAGAAAACAAGGGGTAGATAATGCAATGAAGGTGGAGGCCATCCTCCCTTCTGTCCTACAACTTTGTGGTTAAAGTGCTACCCAGAATACGGGAGACCCAGTTCAAGTCCCATTTTTGTATGAACTCCTTCCAGCCTAGGAGCCAGGTTATCCTGGTCTGGACTCCCCTTGCACTCTGCCGTTGAGCTGTTTTATTTTTTGTGGTGGAACATTTCTTGGACCTAGGTGGACCATCTCCTGGGAAGGTGTCTCAGACAGTGGACTACAGTATTTACTCCTTTCCTCGGTGAAAATTCAGCCATTTTGCTCACTGGAAATTTCTGCCTCGGTTCCAGCAGGAGAGATGTACCAGGAGGATCTTGCAGAATACCCTTGTGTGACTCCTCTCCACGCTTTGAATGATTATACTTTGCTGCAGCAAACCACTGGGACGTGTTTTGTCACCTTGCTTTTCCTCCCCATCCTCAAGCCAGGGAGTGCTTGGCTGTGTCCTGGGGGTGCATCCCTGCCTGGCTGGTAGCAGGGTGCCTGTGTGAGGGGCTGCTGGCACTGGTGCAGGAAGTTCTGCTCCTACTGCGCTGTGCAGAGATCAGACCAGAAGAAAAGCATATGTACTGATCAATTATGTAGCTATTATAAAATCTTCTGCACTTCTAAAGTATTTTGGGGAAAAAGGGTTGTAAAGTAAATCTGGTGCCTGGGACGAATGTGCAATTAATTTCTAAATGTAACGCCAGTGAGAAATGTTCTTTAAAGCCTTTTTGGTCAAATCAGCACCAGATTATCCAAATTGGTAAACTTGATATTACTTTTATGAGACAATCTGGGGGAAAAAAAATCAAACCATAGTGTTATGGAGGGCTGGAGCACCTCTGCTATGAGGAAAGGCTGAGGAAACTGAAATTGTTCAGCCTGGAGAAGAGAAGGCTTCAGGGTGACCCATCTCCAGCCTTTCAGTACCTTAGTGAGTTACAAAAAAGCTGGAGAGGGACCTTTTGCAAGGGCATGGAGTGATTGGACAATGAGGAATGGCTTCAAACCAATAGAAGGCTTAGATTGGATATTACAAACAAATTCCTTACTGTGAGGATGGTAAGACACTAGAATATGTTGCCTGGAGAAACTATGGATGCCCTGTTCCTGGAAGTGGTCAAAGCCAGGTTGGATGGGGCTTTGAGCAACCTGATCTGGTGGAAGGTGTCCCTGCCCATGGCTGGGGTTTGGAGCTAGATGATCTTGAAGGTCTCTTCCAACTCAAACCAATGACTGCTGTTCCTTGTGACAGGACATTTTTGTGGGGTTAAAATCCATTTTGCTTTTGGCTTGGGGTCGAAAGTATAAAACTTCCTGTTGGTTGTTTAAGGTGGATTTTGAAAAGACATTTGTGAGTGCTCAGTGGCTGATCCCAGGGAATGTCTGTTGAGTTGAGCAGCCAGATCCTTTGCACTACCTTAGGAAGCTCAGACTTTATTCCTAACCAGGTGTTTTGGTTGGATTCCCAGCCCTGTGATTTCACATACTTCAGGCAACTGGTTTAAACCCCTGACTTTTGCCAAGCAGATCATTGTTTTATCTTCTGGGAATGCTCTTAATTCCAATCTTTGCTTGACTTTACCATTTTGTTGCCATGACCTGCCATTGGAACCTAGAGCTGCTGCTGGCATCACCCTCTGTGGGTCCAGCACCGCACAGGAGCACCAGGCTGAGGAACCAATCCATTCAAAGATCTTGGTTTGTGGGGAGGCACATCCCCAGTACTGGGGAGTGGGAACTGTGAACATGCCAAGCTGTTCTGCACCACTTTGGTTTTAATTTGTTATTGCAGATTGTTGAAACTTAATTTGTTTATATTTTTTTGCAAGTAAGCTGGTGAGGTCATCTCTTGTTTGATCTTTGTTAGATGTAATGGAGATGACCAAGAAGATTGCTTCATTCCCCAGCATAAGTCTTTGTTAAATAATTTGTTTTCTTCTCTACCTGTACTACATTAATAGTGTATTACTATAGTTCTTTAATGTGATGTGGAAAATCAGGTTTTGCAGCTGTATGCTGTACCAGTCCCAAATTAAACCTCAGTTCTGTGCTGTTATGCTTTTTAATGGACGGAATATTTGGAAACTTGTTTTCAGAAGTCTTAATAACTACCAAACTAGCAAAATTGCAGTGAAATTGTGATTACAGAAAGTCAAGAAAGTCATGGTGTAGCTGTCAGCAGTGGTCTGTGCTGCTTCCCTGAAAATAGAAAATATTTTCTAAGTAATAATTTAGAGATAAATTACTGACCTATATGCTCTGACAGAGAAATTTTTGTTATGATGAAAGAAAAGTGGTCATGTTTTTAAAATGGTTTCCCCAGCTTCCTGCTGAACATTTATGGCTGTAAATTAAAATGGGTGAAAAAAAGGCGACTGGAAGTCTCTGGCAGATTTTTAGTACTGATGAAGACTATGCTGGTTCCGGAATTTTATATGAATGCAATGTGGTGAATTTGTGTACGTGAAGTTCTGTATTGAAAATACTCAGCAACACATTAAACCTCCCAGATGAAGGCAGAAGGATGCAGATCTCTGAAGGACAGTCTGGAAGTGTTACATTCCTGCAGAACTTCAGTTGCAATAGATTTTGGGCAAACATACTGGCTGATTAAAATGTGTTCTTTTCTGTAGGTGAGAATACAGGAGATGGCGAATTAGATCTGAGTGGAATCGACGACAGTGAAATAGATCGGGTAAGGTGGCCTGTTGTCCCAGGCATTTCTTATCCTGGTTGTCTGGATAGCTGAGAGAGACAAAATGGTTCTTACCCAGTGTATCCTCTCTCTGCAACTGCCTCTTCTCTCTGATCTAAAGAGAGGTTTGAGCAATTTCAGTGATCTGAAATCTAATGTTCATGCAAACCTGTGAATTTGGTGTTCCTTGCCCAAGTTATATATATATATATATTTATGAGGCTGCTGCTGCTGCTTGCTTTTAACATGCTGGAATAATTATGGTTTAGAATGTCTTTTATTACAAAGGAGAACTTTAAAAAGTTTGGTGGAGCTCTAAATTCATTATTTAATTAAGATAGATTCAACATAGGAGGCTGCCATGGAAACCAAACTGTAAAACCAGCATGTGCGGCTCCTATGTACTTCCAAAGATTTCTGTAATGTTTTCTGGATTTGTTTTTATTTGTGTAGCAGCAAAAAATGCCATTTAACATACAGACTGAGTGAGACAGACACATGGCTGTGGAAAGGGGCTTGTTGGAGGCCACACGGCTGGTCAGCGCTTGGACACGCGACAGTCCAGCTCTCAGAGCCTGATGCCCTCTCCAGCTGCCACGCTGGTTTGCAGTGTCATTTGAACAGATAATGCCAGTGCTAAAAACTCATTTTGAGGTACAAAATCACTAGGAATTACTGATCTTCACTGTGAAGTGGGATTTGCTAGGCTGGGCATCAGGGTCTCACGATCTGAGCGGACATTGAATGGAGGAGCAGGAAGGCTGAGGTTTTTCACCATAGCCAGTCCATGATTTAAACAATCACAGGGGAAGAATGCATCTTCTGCTCTTCCTAGGCTCTGTGATGAGGTCATAACTCTGCTTTTATGACTTCATGTTCATTTCTGTGGCAATAGACTGTAATATTGTAAGCCCAAGACTATGAAATCTATGAAAGCCTAAGAGGAATGAATAACTGAGCTAGGAAAAAGTGGATTTTACTGTTACGGCCCACTTTTAATAGAAGCAGATGAAAGAGTGAAAATATTGGTCTGATAAACCAGGACTTGCACAGCTATTTGCTTGTCTGCTTAGCCCTCAGACGAAGGATTCCTCCCTGCATTAGTTTCATTTGACTGGAATTATTTTTCTTATGAAATCCTAGATGTACATCTTACTTTGGAGAAAATCTTGAGTGCTCAGACCCAAAAGATGGAGAAACCTCAGATTGCTTTTCTTGCAGTTAAACACAGTTGTACAAGTCTCAGGTGCACTGCTTAAAATTCAAGTGTCTTGTTCATGATGGATGACCTAATTTGTCTTCTCCATTCTGCTGTCTTCACTCTGCAGAGAACTTTTGTTTCATTGATAATTGTGCTAAATATTGGGTTGATTTTTACATTTAGGTCATCTACAATTAAGTAATTGCTAGCTACCTATCTGTCTATTTATTTCTGTGATTCATCTGAATAGTCCTAGATGTATTTTACAGCTCCATTCCCACTAAAGATGTTACTGAGACAAGGTGGAGTTTACTGCAAAACGTCTACATGTGGTTACTGAACCCAGCTGTCTGAGATCTAGAGGGCTAAAGCTCCAGCAATCTGAGCTGGTTTCCTTCACACAGATGTGGCCATTGAATTAATAATCTCAGTAACTCTGTGTAAAGCTTCACAGAAACCTACCCAGAAGACACATGTTTTTGTTTTGGTCTCACAGGGCAATGGTTCCCATCCTGTTTTGAATTACAGACCACCATCAACACACAGAATTACTTGCAGACAACCACATTGTAATGATAACCTCTTGTATCGTCTGAAAAAGATAAACCCAGGATCATTTTTGTTTAATTAGCAGACCATGTATAATGAGTCCTGAATGGTTTTTGGTCACTTCATCATAGTTTGGAAACCAAGCACTGTTTTTTGAAGACAGGTTGTTGCTTGTGCCAGCTTCAGATGTTACTAGAAATGCTCTCTGATTGTCTTATATCACTCATGTTTTCTTTTAATGTATTTTTAAAAATGGGATATGGATTGACCTTGCCAGTGGTTTTTCAGTTCAGCTTTGTTCTGTGGTTTTCAATTTGATTTCTGAAAGTAGATAAATTTGTTTTCTCTTTTAGTATATACTTAATGAAGCTGAAGCTCAGATTAAAGCAGAGCTGTGGATGAAAGAAAATGCAGATTATTTGAAGGAACAAAAAGGTAAGTATTAGGACTGAAATTTGCCTTTTGGCTGGTGTTGCTGAAATACGCAGTCTTGTGTGATCTTCATGCTGGTTACCCTTTTGTCATCTTTCAGAAAAGGAAGCAAGAATAGCAAAGGAAAAAGAACTCGGGATTTATAAGGAACACAAGGTACTAAATTGTGTGTTAACTGTGTCTGTTTGAAAATGTCCTGGAAATTCATTATATCTGCTGATCAGCTCCATGTAGATGTATGGGCATAATGGTACAGGTCACCACTAAAGGAGCAAAAGCCACAGTACATCTAGCTGTTACTGAATTGCAAGGCTGTTATTTTTTTAGGTGGTGAGTAAAACACTTTCTTGCCCAAACTTTTATTTTAAATTGCTATTATGAGAAAATTCTGTGCATGTCAAAGTCAGAGCTAGCTCTTTGCATTTATGATTGCTGTTCTAATTGCTTGCTTATTAAAACACAGGTTTTAAGACGTCTGATTTTTTTTTTTTTAATGTGTGCATGGGAATTTGTTTGTACTTGCAATAACTTCGGTGGCTTTCTTTGCTCTTACAATAATGATTTCTTTATGAAGAACTGAACAGATCCTTGTTACAGTCACTTGAAGGGGTATTTTGTTCTACCTTCCATAAAGAATGCAACGGTTATGTTAACAAATGGCATGTCCTGTCTCCATGTTTAGCAGTTTAAAGCAGCCTAATTGGCCGTATATTCACGATTTACAGCATTAGTATTTTGTGTAATTGAGCAAGTGACAAGTCAAATCTTCCACATGCAACTAAAACCCATGTTAATTTTTAGTGTGTATATCCTCTATCTTTTTTTCCAACTAAATGTGAAAGGCAGGGTTTCCTGCTTCCCCTAGGTATTTCAACAATAAAAACAAAACCAGACAATGAAACACTGTTTTATACTTCAGAGTTTCTCATTCATCCTGCGTTTATGCGGACATGGCAGTCTACCAGCAATTTTCAAAATTGTATAACTCGTTGGCACTGCCAAGTAGCCCAAACACCCACTTTTTTGTTCGGACAACATAGGAGTTTTTCTCTAACCCTTTATTGTTTCTGACAGCTCGAGTAGAACTTGATTAATATGGTGCTTTCCAATTTCAAGGTAGCACTTGACCCATGTAGGTAAACAGAGGGGCTATTATCCATTAAAAAATAAATCTCCTGCAGAGCTTGGTGTTAAAACCTTCCTTTGAATAGGAAAATGCCAAATGAGAAACAGAGGTTCTCGGTGGATTTTTTTTTTTTCATACCTACCCAGGCATGGGACATGGCTGGAAGTGTTCTCCAGTGTCATTCCTGGTTGCCTGGCTCTGCGCAGCATCAGCCGGGCCCGCAGCCTGTTCCTGGGAAAGGCAGCTGCAGGTGACAGTGCTCCCGTGCCTGCAGCCTCCTGCTCCCTGCCCCTCGGCGCTGATGCCAGCCCGTGCTTGGGAAGCTGCCGCTGCTCTCAGCCCTTTTCAGCGTGGAGGAGGAGCTGGGTAGAGCCTTTCCCACGTTCAGATTTGGTGTGAAGCACAGGCGCAGTTCCGATACGGGAGTTGTCAGTGCTTCGGGGAGCCGTGACCCAGCCACGCTCTCTCTTTAAAGGCAGTTTTAGCAGGGGAGATTCTTTATTTCCATGCTGGGTGATGCTGTGAGGTCCCTATTCCTGTAACAGGAGTTCACTCCCCCTTTTTTTTTCCTATGTGAAAAATGGCCCATCCTTTTCTCTCTATATTAAGTAAAGAATTTCTAATAAACTCTCTGGATGTTTGGCAGAAAGGCAAACACGCATCTCTTGGAGAAAAGAGACCCTTCAATCCCATTGAGTGGCAGGAGATGGAG
Source organism: Tichodroma muraria (assembly GCA_013390105.1). Lineage (NCBI taxonomy): Eukaryota > Metazoa > Chordata > Aves > Passeriformes > Sittidae > Tichodroma > Tichodroma muraria. The sequence goes on from WAAG01068033.1 coordinate 56,999, forward strand.
CACTGGCTTAGCCTGGGCACATCACCTGCATCCCCCACATCAGCAGCCAGGTCTGCTGCACTCCAGCTTGCCCCTCTGCTTCATGGAAACTTTGTTTGTATCTACATCACTAATTTTATATTTTAATTAAGCCAAAGAAATCTGCAAAGAAGCGGGAGCCAATTCAAGCCAGCACAGCAGGAGAGGCAATTGAAAAGATGTTAGAACAGAAGAAAATCTCGAGTAAAATTAATTATAATGTGCTAAGGGACCTGAACAGCAAAGGAAGTAACACACCAAAGAAAGAGGATGACAGCACTGATGACAGCACCAACACCAAGAAGCTGTCAAGAAGAAAATCTATTGCCAGTAGGAATATAGCCAACCCTGTAAACAGTGTGGGAAAAAGGTACTACAATTGTTCATTTATATCTCTGTCTGTGAGACTGTCTATGTATCTTCCTCAGCCAGACAATATAGGGACTGAAACATTTGTTTGAGGCTAAAATAATATCGGGGCTCTGTTTTTATTTATTTTGCCTGCACTGTCATGGTGACACCTTAGTTATAGTTCACGTTTTAGAGGTCTGCTTTGGTGTGAGTTAATCATCCTGAAGCCAAAAAAAACACAGAATCAATGGAAATTCATAAATGTGAATTTATCAATCAGTGACACCTTTTCTTCATAATATCCTGACATTTGCTATCCTTCCTTTAAGTTGTCTGTATGAGCTGATGGGATAGTAAATGTTTGAAAGCTTTGCCATTTTGCATTGATTTGAAAACTATAGTTCCCATCTGTTTTGACAGCTAGCTGCTTTGATTAGCTTTTATTTTAGTTTTATTCCAAGCTTTTGTTGTTAATTGATGACACAAATACAAAGATTTACAGTACATATGCTTGTTGGTTTTCTGGTCTGCATTTGAAAGTGTTTTATGGTGTGATGAAAGCTCCTGTTTTAATGAGAGAAATACTCAACTTGCTGGGCAGATTTGTAGCGTGCTGTAAAATGTATAAGGAGATTGATGTGTCCAATCTGCAATATTCAACTATTTTACCTGTCTTTGGTTTATGAAGTCCTGTTGGATCATCATTTGAATCATTTTGATGTATAGTAATTTCTTACTTAGGTATTATTTATTTATTTATTGCCTATTTATTTACTGCCAGAATTATAGGCTGAATGCCACAAGGAAATCTTGGTATTTAATTTTGAAATATAAAATGATGTTGTCGCACTGTTGTTCAGATTTAGGCGTGTGCTGAAACTGGGTAAGGGACCCAGGAGGGCAGAAGGGCAGCCACCAACAAGGTGTGGCAAAACATCTGTTTGTGAAAGAACAGGGTATGTGGGATACCTGAAAACATGATGCTGGGAAGGATAGTAAGTGCAGATCTCTCAAACTGATGAAAGTAAGGATGGCAAAGCCATCCTTCCCTTATTTTAACTTTGTTTGANTTCTTTATTCTGTATTTTTGGCTTCATCCTCATTCAGCTTCTCATTCTCAGTATCAAAAGTTTTGCTTTCCAGCTGTTGACTCACTGGGGATTTTAGCCTCCCCTGTAAGCTGCACGTAAGTTTCCCACTAGTAAAGGACGGGGNTTATTGCCTATTTATTTACTGCCAGAATTATAGGCTGAATGCCACAAGGAAATCTTGGTATTTAATTTTGAAATATAAAATGATGTTGTCGCACTGTTGTTCAGATTTAGGCGTGTGCTGAAACTGGGTAAGGGACCCAGGAGGGCAGAAGGGCAGCCACCAACAAGGTGTGGCAAAACATCTGTTTGTGAAAGAACAGGGTATGTGGGATACCTGAAAACATGATGCTGGGAAGGATAGTAAGTGCAGATCTCTCAAACTGATGAAAGTAAGGATGGNCCATTCAGTTGTCTGAAAGGCATTGCTGGGTGGGAAGTAGGGGCTGGGCAGGATCCTGGTTGCATTTCAGAGCTCAGCAGTGGCATCCAAGCTCCTCTGCCACATCCCACTTGTCACTCCTGAGGTTTGCAGAAATGTTGGGCCCTTGGAACTCCTGTTGAAGTCGGAATGTAAAACTCTTAACAGGTGTTAAACTCCTTGGAAAATCATGCCATAAATATTTAATTTAACAGTGGTGCAACTTGAAAAGGTTTCTAAATAAATACAAATCAGTATTTTCCAAAAGCAGCTAATAAAACGTATTTATTTTTCCTCTTGAGAGCCTAAAGTACGTCCTTAAGATGCATAACAGAGTTTCCTGATGATGATTAGCAGATCTTGGATACAATGAATTTTGAAGCAGAACACTTCAGAGGAGGTTGAGGATACATGCAGATCAGTGAGCTAAGAAGATTTTTCACTCCTGAAGTTGGCAGTGCTCTTGCTTAAATATTATCAAGGACTTGACAAACATTAGTTGGGCTTTTTTTTTTCCCTTATAATTAAAGATTTATGACATACTTTTGATTTCTTTAAATACCATGCCTTTTAAATGGCGTGCATAAATTTCTGTTTTCTGCATTGTTCTTATATGCCTTGCCTTCATTGCCTTTGTTCAGCATTGTTCCTCTGAGAGGTGAATGCCTAAACACTTTCCCACGGATACAAAAATCATGATAGTTTATATGCAATTAATAATAATAAAACTCCTGAACATTGCTCATTAGAAAATGAATGAAGCACATAATGTGTCTTTTTCCAGGAGTCATTTGCAGAAATGGGATCATATGGTTTGGATTGGAAGGGACTTTNCAAAGCCATCCTTCCCTTATTTTAACTTTGTTTGACAGTGAGGCCAGAGGCACAGGCTTCAGTTTGGGCTGAGAAGCCAAATGCCAAAGTCACTGGCCCTGCTGTCACCAGATACAGGTTTTTACAGTATACAGACAATATATAATATGTATATATTATAATATGTACATATGTAATATATTATATAATCTATTACATAATATATTATACAATGTATTATGTATATATTGTATATTATATGTAATACATTATA